>PVIC010059415.1:0-10126 GCA_004025085.1 Thryonomys swinderianus | reverse complement strand
AAGGAAGGAAGGAAGGAAGGAAGGAAGGAAGAGTCAGGATGCAGTTCTCAATAAGACAGATAGCAAACAAAAGCTAGCAGGTTTCCTCTGTTCAGATGTCAGAGGATATGACAAACTTTTCAGCTCCATTTCAGGCAAATATGGAGAAGAAATATACCCAAGAATGAAGTACTTATACTCTGGACTACTTCCTTGCCATCTTCTTTCAGTGTGTTCTCCAAACACAGCATATGCTAGGGACTCTACTACTTTCCACACTTAATTTACTTCTAATTTCAATAGCTCTTTCTGGATAATCCACAGACATCAAAAGCTCAATATTTCCTAAAACAAATTCCTACAACTCTCATCTCCAAAACCTATATATACAGCCACTCTATCAGCATCCAGCAACCTTCCAAATACTCCCCAAACCCGTCTCACCACTGGTTCCTGTGGCTGAGCCCTCAATACTCTTCTTTTCAAATCTGAAAAACATCAGGTCTCTACTCCATCTACTTCTCTCCTCTCAGAGCCTTCAATTGCTCTGTTTAAAGTGCAGGTCTCAGGACTTACTCTTCTCTTGGAACCCAGTTTCCTCAAGCTGGTCCTCCTCAGGAAAGCTTCTATTATTGAGCTGTTTCTTAAACACAAATCCCAAGGCTGGAGGATCCATCATCTTTGACTGGTTCACCATAACAGCAGGAAAAAAGGACTAAAACATTAAACAGTATGCAAAGAAGTTCACAAATTAACCTGTTTTCCTTTCTGTGCTTGTCTGCCCTCTAGACCTTACTCAGGGCACACCATTCCAACAGCTGATTTTGACACAACCACACCTCTCAACAAGCTTCTGTCTCTGCATAAAATGCCCTTTTCTCCAACATCCATAAAGAAAACTACCATATATCTCAATGATTCTGGGATATTTTTTGGTCACTTCCCCAGCCCAATCCAGGTGCCCCTGCCATGTGTCAGAGCTCTTAATACATTTTTAAAGTCTATACAGGATTATTTGTGGACTCACTGCTGCTGTCAATGAAGACTACTAGAGCTTTCACAGTGATGCATTATTTTTATGCCCACTACAAAGACAGGGTGTTCAGGCCAGAGGGTTAGCTCAGTGGTTCCAGCGCCTGCCTCCCAAGCACAAGGTCCTGAGTTCGATCCCCAGTAACCACATACAATGCTGGGCACAGAGACTCACACCCACCAGCAATCAGTACCACATACCACAGTGCCGGGCATGGTGGCTCATGCCTGTAATCCCAGCACTCGGGAGGCAGAAGCAGGAGGATTGCTGAATTCGAGGCTTGCCTGGGCTACACAGTGAGCTTAGAGCTAGCCTGAACTACAAAGCGAGACCCTGTCTCAAAAAAAAAAAAAAAAAAAAGTACCAAATTAGGGCCGGAGATTTAGTTTAGTGGTTCTGGCACCTGCCTGGCAAGCACAAGGTCCCTGGTTCGATCCCCAGTATCCACATATAGCAATAGCAGGCATGGTGATTCAGGCCCAGCAGCAATCAGTACCACATACCACAGTGCCAGGCATGGTGGCTTATGCCTGTAATCCCAGCACTTGAGAGACAGGCAGGAGGATTGCTGAGTTTGAGGCTTGCCTGGGCTACATAGTGAGTTCAGGGCCATACTGAACTACAAAACAAGGCCCTGTCTCAAAAAAAAAAAAAAAAGCACCAAATTAATAATGGGAAAATGTAAGCTACTACAGTAATCTCATTCTAAAACAAAACTACAAATGGCTACTGCAAAAAAGAAACAACTCTCTCTGATTTTCAAAGTTAAGAAAAAGCAGATCAAGCACAGTGGGAAAGTAAGGTTTTTGCCAGGTCCACAGAACACAAAAGGAAAGTGGTCTCATGCTTTATAACCACTGCTGTGCAGCAATCTTACATCTCAGATCTTAAGGCTGGAACCAAATGATGTCATCTCAATACTAATGGGTGGTAGGGTAGCATTTCATTTTTTTTCTAAGCCATACATATACACTCAGTAATTCATCAGTTATTAAGAGACACACCACTGCTTAACTTTTAGATGAGAGCACTAATCTTTTTTTCCTATAACTAAGTTGCAGGAGTTAGGACATGAACTCATAACTAAGAATATAGGGCCCACTTCATAAACTTGAACTTTTTACTTTAAATACAACTGCTTCCCTAATAAGTATGTTTTAAATTTGTCAATGAAAAGATCTCAAACAATGCCCCTTGATATGACCAACATTAAGCTCTTTGGATAATATTCAGACACATATTTAATACACCCCAGGGTCTAATCACACATATAGTATTTTAAAGTTTATGATAAAAACAATAAATACAGGGCCGGAGGGTTAGCTCAGTGGTTCCGGTGCCTGCCTCGCAAGCGCAAGGTCCTGAGTTCGATTCCCGGTAATCACATACAATGCTGGGCATGGAGACTCACACCCACCAGCAATCAATACCACATACTACAGTGCTGGGCGTGGTGGCTCACACCTGTTAATCCCAGCACTCGGGAGGCAGAGGCAGGAGGATTGCTGAGTTCAAGGCTTGCCTGGGCTTCATAGTGAGCTCAGAGCCAGCCTGAACTACAAAGCGAGACCCTGTCTCAAAAAAAAAAAAAAAAAAAAAACAATAAATACAACTGATAAAATGCTTACTGTTAAATAAGTCAAAATGAGCTGGAGATTTAGTTCAAGTGGTACCATACCTACCTTGGAAACACAAGGGCTAGACTTTGATCCCCAGTACTGAAAAAAGAAAAGGAAAAGGAAAAAGAAAAAGAAAGTGCAGGCTTAGGTCCAGGCATGGTGGCTCATGCCTGCAATCCCAGCACTTGAGAGGCAGAGGCAGGAGACTGCCATGAATTTGAGGCCACTCTGGGCTACATAGTGAGTTCAGGGCCAGCCTGAACTACAAAAGGAGACCCTGTCTCAAAAACAAAAAAACAAAAAGTCAAAATGAGCCTGCTTTGGATGATAAAATACATAATTGCATTAGAGCTACTGTAACAAACTACCACAAAGTTTGTGGCCTAAAGTAACACGAATTTATCATTTTATATACTCAGTTCCAAAATTTGATCCAAAATTCACTAAAATTATGGGTTCAATGGTCCATATGCATTTCTGGAGCCTAAAGATGACTCCTTCCTAGGCTTTTCTTGGCTTTTAGAGGCCAGGCCTTTTCCTTCATGTTCAGTGTATGTTCAGGTGAGTCTTTTACATGCAAGGACCCTCATGAATACACTGAGCCAGATAATCTTCCTATTGTCAATGTAAAGAACATGAGCAGCCTTAAATCCCACTGCAACCTTATTTTGCTTCAGCCATGTTAAAAAAAAAATGTACCTCCACTTTCCAGAGATTAGGAGGAACATGAACACTTTGAAAAAGGAGGGGGCATTATTCTCCCAAACAAAATAACCAAAATTAAAACTGGGTACTAATGAAAACCTCAGTTTCAGGTGATTTATTTGAGAGATTTATCCCCTTTGACATGAAATTGGGTCAGTAGACAATGGATACAAACAATGCTTCATTCATTTTAAAATGTCTCATTGTGACATTAAAAAATAGTAATATATGCTTTAAAAGACTCTTTTCAGTCATCTGGTAAAATGAAAGATTTGTCATAATCATAAGCTAAAATTCATAGTCAGTTTTCTACTCTCCATTCAGAGAACAAAGGTCAAACACAGCTATTAACTCACTTGATTGTCAACTTCTGAGCTAGGAGAATATCAAGAAACATGTATTAGGCAGCAACATGAAATTAAAAATAGTCCTTTACTGCTAAAAATACATTCTTATTATCCCATTTGAATCTAATGTGACTGTGAGGAGTGTTTACAGAAACACTATTCAAGGCTCAGGATGTAGCCAGTTCTAGAGAAATTGCGTATCATACCCAGAACCATGGACACACAAACACACACACATAGCAGACATATTATTCAGAAGACAGACAATGCAGACAACCCCACAGTTATGTATTGTATAGTGATAATGCCACATTAACAGTATTCCAAAGTCTGTGGCAAAAGAAAGGGTATCTATAAGGAATAGAGGTAAAACTCTTAGTAAAGATACTGTGACATTTTCTCAAAGCACATTGCTCATGTATTTTAGATATCTTCATGGGGGGGAATGGCAGGAAAAATGTACAATTAAACACTTCTACTCAATTAAAATTTTTATATGAAAATATCAAAGGATGAATCAATACTAGTATAAATAACATAAAACAGAAGCAGTGTGCTATACCAAATGAATATACAGGTTCCACTCTATATTTTTCTATTAATTTGCATAAACTCCATAGGGTTAATCAAATCAATTAGGTAAAACAGAGGTAATGTGAAAAACCCCTGAAAACTTAAATATTTATTTTTATGTATTTATTTACTTTTTTTTTTTTTTTTGCAGAACTGGTAATTAAACCCAGAGTCTCACATGTAGGGCAAGCTCTACCACTCAGTTGCATCCCTGCCAGTTTTGTTCTGTTTTTTAAGAGACAGAGTCTTGGTAAATTGCCCAGGCTGTCCTGGAACTCACCAATCTCCTTCCTCAGTTTTTCAAGTGGCTGGGAATCCAACATGTTCCACCAAGGCCATGGTTTGTGGCAAACTTCTCTAAAATTAAAATTTATCTATCCTAATAGAACTCTGGGTGTAGCACACACATGTAATCTCAGCTGCTGAGGGAGGTTGAGGCCAGAAAGTTACAAAGTTGAGGTCAGCCAGTGCAACTCAGCAAGAGTCTATCTGAAAATCTGAAGAGATCTGCATGGTGTAGCTCAGTAGAGTACTTGCCTAGCATGCAAGAATCCACAATAGTACAATTTAAAAAAAGAGGAGGAAGAAGAAAAATAAGATGGAGGGGAAAGAAAGGAGGAAGGAAGGCGATGGGGGGTACACCTAGGTTTAAAATGTATAACAAAAGCAAAAAGCACAAAACTGCATTAAAAGTTACACTGTGCATGTACGTGTGTGTGTGTGTGTGTGTGTGTGAGAGAGAGAGAGAGAGAGAGAGAGAGAGAGAGAGAGAGAGAGAGAGAGAGAGAGAGAACATACAAAACAATTGCCTGCCTTTAAAACAGAAGTTACAGGGGACCGGAGGGTTAGCTCAGTGGTTCAGGGGCCTGCCTCGCAAGCGTAAGGTTCTGAGGTAGATCCCCAGAAACCACATACAATGCTGGGCGTGGTGACTCACACCCACCAGCCATCAACACCACATACCACAATGCTGGGTGTGGTGGCTCACGCCTGTAATCCCAGCACTTGGGAGGCAGAGACAGGAGGATTGCTGAGCTTGAGGCTTGCCTGGACTACATAGTGAGCTCAGAGCCAGCCTGAACTACAAATCAAGACCCTGTCTCAAAAAAAAAAAAAAAAAAAAAAACCAGAAGTTACAAAAAGACATACTCAGGTTAATTTCTTTAAAATTTTGAGGGTTCATAATTCACATTAATATCAATATGTTAACATTTAAGTGTGGAACAGGAAGACTTGCATTCTCCCCATACAATTTTGCTTCTCGAAGTATATATATAAGTTGGAAGAAACATATGATGCTCGTTGATAGTGACAGGATTATTTCAAAAACCAATTATATCTGTTCATTCCCTTTTGCTTAATTAAAGCAAAAGACATCAAAATCTTTCTCAGCAGTAATCAAGTGGAAGCTGCATAGCACAGATACAGTAATTAACTTAACCTTATCACTGAACTGTATTGGGTCATTCAAGTGCAGCACAGTATCAAAGCTAAGAATCAATGTTATCAGCCTCACATCTCCGAGGAGCAGGGAGATTGAATAATGCCCTCTGTAAATGGACAGGCTTTGTTCCTGCCCAGCTTTGCAGGATAAATGTTCATGCTCATAACTTAAATGTGGCAGCTTAACCATTTAATCATTGTACATTAATACATTATCAATATTATGAACATGTAACTACAAAATTACTTGTCAAAGTAATCAGATATTACAGATTTTGTGCACAAACACAGCCAATGGGGATTTTTGATCTAAGCAGTACATTTGTAGACAGCACAGACTATGAATTTTTAAATATACATATAGTAAAGTTTAAATTCTAGAAACACAGGTTTTTGGAATTTTAGTTAATTCACTTCACATTATATCTTTCATTGTATATATTCATGGAGGATTCTAAAATGGTTTAATTTAACCTATGAGACTAATGTATGCAATTTTTTAAGATTAAATTTACTCAATTATGCCAATGTACTTGGTTTTTTTAACCAAGAAATATTTCAAAATATAAGAAATCATCATTTGAATGTAGATAGCTTCAAGTCATTTATTCATTATTCTCAGTTAATTTCAAGCATATTTTGTTATCTTCCTAAAGGATCAAAATTTCTTGTTGCCAAGATAGTATGTTGAAGTCTTTCACTTTCACCAAGTAAGACACTAAATCATAGAGGATGATTATCAGCAAATTCTCTGCGACAGGCCCTAAGCTTGCTGAGGTAATGCAGCTGACAAACTTTGATGCGCCATGCCCGGGCACATTATGTTCATGTAGTGTGTACATCTGGGCACCCTTTATGGCAATGCAGCAAACAGCCAATCATTTATTCCACTCTAATTAGCACACATGTAAATCCTCACCAATCAAGCCACACACAGGGTTACTGTTGTGGCAGCCATACAGTAAGCTGGCAGAACTACCACAGAAGGACAAGAAGACACTCCTGGGCCTGACTTGAACCTGCAGTCACACCAGGCCAGCTCCCCCAGAAAGGGCTGGAACCAGCTCTCCCTTTCAAAACTGATCAAGGAGCCCCAGAAGGAAAAGGTCAACAGGCAGAAAGCTGATTGGCCTTAATTCTTTGTTGTTTTTTTCGACTTGTCCTAGGAATACACCTGAAGCAACATTCTTCCTTTATTTTAAAAGCACAATAATTACTATGAGCAAAAATGAGAATTAAGTTATATATACTTCATAAAGAAGAATACAAGGAAACTCTGAAAAAAGATTATCAATTATAGCATGCATAACTTATGAGAGTCCCAGAAAGAATGAGCTAAATATGCCCGTGTGTGATATAATGCCCTCATAACTAAACAGAGTATATGAAATTAGCTTACATATGTAATATTTTCTTTAATTATTGTTTGTGTGCAAATTCAGTTTTTATACCAAACTAATTTCTAATTCCTCCTGTGAAAGTAACTTTAATAATTTTACTGAGATACGTACAGGAAGCACCAAGTTCAGAATTTTTCTTGTTATTTCTGTTATTTCCTTTATCACAATGAAGCCTAACTGCATTCTGAGACATCACTGACAAGAATAGAGCAATTTACCAAAGAAGAAAATTGTCCAGTTAGAACATCAATTCTTGCAAGTAAAGATATTTTAACATTTGTTTTTATTAAAAAGTTTTCCCTACAGATATCAATTTACACTGTTTTTGAACATTAAGTTGTTACCTATTACAATTTATGCCACTGAAACAGTGAAGAATTAATTCAACAAACATTTACTGAGTGAATTGTACAGGGCAGCCCCATACTAAGGTGGAGAAAACACAAATGAATAACAAGTACACAAACACAATCTCTAAGAAGTAGAGATATTTCATGAGCAGAGTCAAATTGAAAGATAATACACCAAGAGGGACAGTGTATAAATAGACAAGACTAATACAAAAATGAATCTTAACAGTTTTAAAGGGAAAAGTCTTCAAGAGAAGACGATCATATGACCTCTTAAAATATCTCCAATTGAAATTAACGAGCGGAATAGGGAAAAAAATGAGAATCAAAATGTGTCATGTACTGGTACAAACTCTCAGCATTGACTGTGATCAGAATGTATATATAAAATGTACCAATAAGATCAATCAAAAGAAATTTTTAAAAAGAAGTTAACTAAAGAATTAATTCTCTTGAAAGGCAACTATTCCTAATAACTTACTTTGACATGTGTTAGGATTATGTTGAATGTATGATATTAGAATGCTTTCATTTTTGTGGGGCTCACAGTGAAGTCGGGGAAAAACACAAGCCCAGCCAGAGGGCTGAAGAGGTGGCGTGCCCAATGGAGACAGGTATCTGGCATGTGAGACCCGTGCAGGATGGGCTCCTTCCCATGCCCACAGGCCTGGAAGGACTTACATGAGTAAGAATCACCTTATTCCCAGGCATTCTCAATCCCTTTTTCTGTGTTTTTTTTCCAAAACACTCATCACATCTAACACTGCCTCCTTATGTTATTATGGTTGTCACTGTTTATTCTCTGATTTTTTTAACTCACAGTGAACTAAATCAGAGTGAACACTTGGCACCTGGAACAGAGGATTCACTAAGTATACACATGTTGGGTAGATGAATGAAGAAATACATGAACATTTAAATTCACATAATTGGGCCTTTCCCAGATCCATGAAGTGTGAATCATATCACCTACATGACTGAAGACAATCACTATCAATTACATTAAATTCTAAAGATTACATTCTACATGTTCACACAAGAAATACAACATTTCTCAAGGAAAAATAATAAAGATAATGCCTGTGCTTTATCGCAAATGACAATAAAATCACCACAGATCACAGAGTTGCAAATCATAGAAGAGGCACTAAGCTGAAACACAAAAGACGGTTTTATTAACCTTTCAAAGTATAAAATGAATCCTGAAAAAATGAAAATCTGTAACAATTTGAAAGAGAAGCTTTTAATGCAATTTTCATTTTTGCATTATTTGTTGTTGAGCATATTAGCATCTCACACTATAATCTACAATGTCCACAATAATGCCTCTCCTATTGCACTGACACAAACATGAATGTCTTGAGGAACAGAAACAGAGAGTAAATAAACAGAATTAGAGTCTTAGTTCTACATTAGCCCTAATCTTTGGTTGAAAAGTGAAAAACAAGAAAATTATCTTTAGGAGTTGACAAGGACAGTGACTTACAGATAATGCAGTGTAAATGGAGTACAGAAATACAATATAGACTATCCTTTGATCTATAAATAGTAACCATAGTTTTGTGTTTTATATGCAGATTATTCTCACCTGCAAAAGAAAGTTCACGTCTCACATCAAGACCTTACTTAACCTAATTTTTTTTTAATTTTCATATTGTCAAAAATGTCCAGTATTTGTTTCCTTTCTATTTACAAGATACTCGCCATTAATGTTTAAATATATCCCTACTTATTTAATCACTAATAAAGAATAAAAATACCATTTCAGGAAAATATGTGAAATCTGAGTTTTGCTACATTATATTTTTCCATAAAACAAACCATACTCAAAATAAGGCGAACTACATTCAAATTTTCCAAAACCTATTTAAAAATAGTGTCTTTAATTTACCAATATATATTTATGTGGCTTTTGATAACGGAATATATGCAGAAGCCATTTTAATTATGATTATTAGCTACTCCATCTAAATAAATTGTTTTAACACATATAATAAAGTACAATTACAGAATAAATAGCATCTGGGCAATTCAGCATTTCATCACATTATCCAAAGGGCATCAGCATCCTGCTCTACTAGACCAGACATGGCAAATAAGTGGCTCATATGCAGTCACTGATTTAACAGTCTCCACTTCTCCCAACTATGACATATCAGAACCTCAAAAATCTCTCAAAACAATCCTGTCTCACCCATGTCCAAAAGGTTGCAGCAGACAGGAGAAAGATAGCCACTTTTCCTAACCTTACTAAGGATGCCTTATTAGCAAATTAGATTTCCTTATTTACTCCCCCCAAAAATAAACAGTAGTTTCCTTTAAAAAGATGTGGGTTTTCTATAAAATGGGAGTATTACTCTGCCTTAAAGAATGATAGGTTTGAGTCATTTATACTCAAATGGACACACCTTCAGGATATACTCATACATGTAATAGGTCACAAATGTGTAAATATTGTTTTCTGTTCTCTGGTATGAGAAACTGGAGATGTTAATGAGTTCTACAATATATGATGGTTATTGTGAAATAGAAAATATTCAAAGCGCAATGTGGAGGTGTGAGTAATGAGGGGCAAAGAAAAAATGTGATGGTAATAAAAAAAGGAAACAAGGGCCGGAGGGTTAGCTCAGTGGTTCCGGCGCCTGCCTCGCAAGCGTAAGGACCTGAGTTCGATCCC
>PVIC010059414.1:0-10126 GCA_004025085.1 Thryonomys swinderianus | reverse complement strand
ATCTTCTCTTTGGCATGAACACCTGTAGATGCAAATGAGTTCTAGAAAGTAGGACAGCTTTTATAGAGTGGAATATTTCTATAGGAAACTTGGTGTGGGAATGTGATGAGGGGAAGGAATAAATATGATACAGAAAGAAAATAAAAGAGCATGTATAAAGGGGGGAGGAGGGGGGAGTGGGTAGGGATATGGGTTAAAATGAGAATTAACTTGTGGCATATACTGGTACAAATTTCCCAATGTTATATGTGATTTTGAGATGTATATAAATTGTACCAATAAAGAATTCAATTAAAAAAATGGGAAATATAAAACAGCCCAACATTCACACTGTGGCATGGGTACTGCTGGGTGCTTTTAGCCAGTTATATAGTAAGAATCAGGAGGGGAAATCACATTGGAATGATTTGATAACCTTGCAGCTTGGTCATCAAGAAGTACCAGAAAAGTTGGGTCCACAGAGAGCTTGGCTGCTAAAAAAATAGCATTAAAAAGGAGCCAGTGGAAGAGGTTACTTGAAAATATCTCAAGAATCAACAAGATCCCACTCATCACATATTCAAAGGTGTAAAAGTTTAAACCCTCCAATTGAGAAGAGAGCCTTATACACCCTGCTAGAGAAAAGGCTCCTAGAGATTTCATTCCTCAGAATTCATTTTACTATGTTCAACCATTTACGCACTCAGAAGCCATTGTAGCCATGATCTAAGGGGCCTAGCTACTGCTCCCACTGCCAGCATACCTTGGGATTGATCATCAATGTGGTGGTGGTTTTACAGGCATGCAGAATGCAAGAGTTAGATTTCAGAGAACGGCCTGGGAGGCCAGGCAGGGAGCCACTGAGAGGGCAGTAGAGACAAGGAACCAAGAGTGAAGCAGTAGATTCAGTGATGACTCTAGAAAATTGGAGATGCCAAAAACATGGCATATCTAATGAAGGAAACCACAGGTAGTAAGTGGAACTTTCCCAAGCTAGAGGCCATGTTGGCTCCAACCTATAAAGCCGTACAAGTAGGGCTGCCCGTGCCTTTTGCAGCTCACATCCTATTACAATCTGCTGGTGGGTCCTGGACACAGAGTTACTGGATTTAATGTTTTCCTGCTGGATTTTGGTCTTGCTTTGTGCTGATCCTTTCACTCTACTTCTTGTTTCAAATAGAAGCATTTCCTCTGTGCTGTTGTATATTGTATTTAATTTCTTGAATTTTATAGGGATTTGTAACCAAGACTAGTCTCAGAGAAGACTTTGGACTTGAACTTTTCAGCACTGCTGGAACTGTTAAGACTTTAGCAACTCTTATGGAGGGACCAAATAAATTTTGCATAATGAGATGGACATGGGCCTTTGGGGACAAAATGGCAGAATTGTACAGTTTCTATCTAAAATGTTTTCCAAGAGTTGTATGTGTTCAGAGGTTTAGCTTAGTTGGAGTAAGGCATTGTGACCCTCATCTGGACGGATATATTATTATCCTCCTCCCCCATCTCTTTCTCTGCTTCCTGATCATCATCAAGTGGCAGTTTTCCTCATCCAGGCTCTTCTATCATTCCATTTCTGCACTGGAGCTAGCCAATTAACCCAGTGAAACTATGAGGCAAAATAGAGCTCTCTTTCTTTAAGTTGTGGATGTCTGATGTTTTGTCCTGATGGAAAAGACGACTGATACAGAATGTGGGTGAGCTTTAGAAAAGCAAAGGTTTTGAGGCCAGGCACAAGATACATGTAATCTCAGCTACTTTGGAAGTGGAGGCAGGAAGATCTCAACTAAAGATCAGTCTAGGCAACTTTAAAACCCTATTTCAGAATAAGAAATAATAAAATGGCTGGAGATGTAGCTCTAGTACTTGCCTAGCATATTTAGGGCTTTCGGTTCCATCCGCAGCAGTGCTAATAAAAGGAGGAAAGGAAGGTAAGTTTTGACTAATCTTATCTTCTCCTACCCCATGAACTCTGTATCCTTAAATTATATACTTGCTTTCTTATTTTGACATTTCCCTACTGGGCCTCAAGAACAGAAAAATGAAGTAATTGGCAAGTGGAGTATTGAGGCCAGAGAATACATTACTAGGCTGCCTGAGAATGCTGATGGCTCTGCAGACTCCCCAGAAGGAAGGCTTAGGTCCGGGAGGTCCTGTTTCTAGAGCTGGCCTTAGAAAAGTGTCCCGCCCTTCTCACTCATGAGTAATTGGCAAAATGGCTAGAACAAGTGAATGATTGTGCCATAATTAGTTTATGACCTGAAGACATGCCAGTTTGCAGCTCTGCCAGTCTGCGAGTTGCCACCCATTACAAAGTACATAAACATGCAAGTGACAAACACATGGTACTATTCCCTGGGCCTACTATGCCCAGCGGTGTGAACCTATGAACTGAAAGTAATTGAGCCAGTGTATTAACATTTTCTGAACTGACCTTTTCTCTTTGCATTTTATGCAAAGGTAACCTTTATGTAAATTACGGTTGTTAATCCTTGTTTTGACTTGATTGCAACTGTAATGCCTCTGTGCTTATCCTCTCTCCTTTCTTTTCCTACTTTCCTTCCCTGTTTCTCTCTTTCTTGTCTTCCCTCAGTCTCTCCTTCCCTGTCACCTCCCTCCACACTACCCTCTCTTTCTGCTCTTCCCTCTTTTCTTTCTCCTCCCCTCAACTACCTTTTCTTCTTCTTTGTCATTTTCCCCAATTCCTCCTTTCTTCTTTGTTATGAGAAAGTAAGCTCAGGCAAGAGGGAGCATCTGGCCAACTGTGTGCCAATAATTGAAATCATTCCCTTCTGATCTGCCCAGGAAATGGCTGGGCCAACGTCTTTTTCAGGTCTCACCCTCCTGGCCTGCTGGTGGTATGATTGTTGTCCAAATCTCTTTTAGTTTCCACACAGTTGAAAAAACCCAACTTTATAATGAGAATTCTACCAGCCTGCCAACCTAACTCATATAAAATGTTTACCAGATTGCCCGTCTTGGTCCTCAGCACATCTAGATTCTGAAAATGGGTTTTGCCTCTGAGGTACCATGAGGTCTTTCCTTTCCTGCCCATCAGTAGGCACTGCATGTTTGCTTCAGATGCTCAGCACATGGGATTCGTTGGCCCCATTATAGCTGAATTAATAGTACATATATACACTGTTACTGAATAAAGCAGGTCAGATTCTTAGGCAAGGAAAAAGACTTTCAAATTCATGGATGCTGTTTTTACATGTAGGAAGTAAAGCTGTTTACAGGATGATCAAATTCAAAGATTGGCTCTCATTCAGCAATTTCTTTTCAGAACTCATAGGATTATTATTGTTTCTAACATCACCCAAACAACTTTAACAACTCTAGCTTCATCGAGAGAGCAGACCAAAGGTGGGAAATTTTTAACTTTTTGATCTTCTTGTCACTGTAGCCAAGTTTTCATAGCTTAAATTTCTTTGGACTATTTTGTTTTTTTGGTTGTGCTGCTCAAAGCAAAGATATCCTTCTCTTATACATTGCCAGCAATCACTTTTCCCACCAAGAACGTTCTTATTTCTGTTTGTTTTCAGCTGCCTTGAATATGTGCACTGACTTCTTTGGTGGGGCTGGTGTCCAGATCTTTCACAAAAAAAGCCCGTGCCTCTTGCCTGTTTATGGTAGAGTCTGTATCTGGGTCCTGTTTTGATTTGAGGTTTGAAAGCTAATCAGGTATGGCCTTAAGTAAAATCTCCCACTAATGACAAAAACCGACAGTTTTTTTTTTTTTTTTAAGTTTAAGAACGGGGCCTTGATGAGGATGGCAAAACTGCAATTTTCATTAGTGAAATCTGAGCACATTATTATTTTGGGATACTTATTACTTCTAATAAACCAAAGTGTCCCATGTTTAAATAAATATAGTTTTGTTGATAATAAGCATATGACCATGATTCTACTAAATGAATTTGTTATTACTTGTGCCCAGTTTTCTCTTTAATTGTAAAAGGGCCACATCTATTTTCAAAACTTACAGTTATAGAGTTCAATGCCATCTTTCCTGATCAGAAGTGTTTCCATACGAACATATTTCTAGTATGATCTAAAAGAGTTTTGTTCCTGCCTTTCCCAGGCTGCCCTCAGACTCTAGGCTTAAGCGACCCACCTGCTTCAGCCTGCAGAATAGCGGGCTCCCCAGGCACCTGCCACTGTGCCCAGCCCTGGTCCTTCAGGTAGTGGGAATTTATCACTTCCTTAGCTATCGCAGAAGTAAAGCGCCACATCCGAACTGGCAGGTGGCAGACTGGCTCATTTGGTGTAGGTCGCTTACTCTGGAAGCAAACCCAGTGACGCCTGAGTGCTGGGTCGCCAAGGTGAAGTAACCACAAAAGCACACACATGGCAGCGGGGAAGAGGTAGAAAGCCTGCCCCACTCAAATTGAAGGCTATGTATTGATATACCAGTGTCAGTTTATTGTTTGGAGGGATGTAATGTATTTACAAATTTTTATCCCGCTAAAACGTGATGCTATCAATGGGTTCTGTACAGAGTGGATTCCCCCTGGTTGGGGCTGTGGTGTGGCCATTATGGATCAAAAGTACAGCAACCAGACCAAAAGGCCCAAGCTGTTTTATAGCTGCTGTTGTGTGATACCAGACTGGAGACCCAGAAGATTAAGCTGTGTACGTGTTGCTTGTTTTTACAGGCAAGGTTGAGTGCTGTCATTTTTAACAGTTTTAGTAGCTGAGTAGGTGTGTATATTAATGTATTTAATGAAACTTTCCATTTTTTAATGTCGGAATTAGCTGTTTGTTCCCTCATCCATTTTGTTTCCCTACTTCTCAAGCAAAGTCTCAGCCGTGATTTCCTGTATTTGTATTCATTCCTTACATTTGGACAGTTAACTTTATTATTTATATTTGTCACATATTATTCCAATTTTATTGCTTTCATTTTTATGTACACTTTATCATATTTCACTGTGCAAAAGTGTTCCCTTTTACATTCATATATTCACATCCATCCATCCCGATGTTTCTTTTATTTTTCAGTATTCAGGAACTCAGCACTCCTCAACAGCTGGGATAAATATGTAATTCTGTCTTCCCCACTCCCCCAGGGTGTTTTTTTCTTTTTTTGTGTTTAATTCTTGGGCCCATCTGGAATTTATTGAAGTGTATGGTATGAGGTATGGATCTAAAGTAAAATCTCCATACTGATATCCAAATGTTTTTGCAGTTCAATTGGCAGATATTTTTGAACTCCTCCTATGTGTGAAGCATTGTGTTAAGTACACAAGGAAGTTTTTTTAATGAGGCAAACTTGTGATTTCTCTCTCTCTCTCTCTCTCTCTCTGGGGGTGTCTTTGTTGTTTCATCTCACTTTCCCCCTCCTCTAAAGAAAAATAGTAATAAGGTAGGTAATGAAATAATTATAATGAAGCATAAGCAAGGCAATAGTAGATTTATCAAACAGGTCAAGAGCAAAGGTTAGGGCTATAACTCGGTGGTACAGTGCTTGCCAGACAATGTAAGAGGTCCTGCATTTGATTCTCAACATTGCCAAACAAACAAATAATAAAAAAGGAGCAAGAAGCTATGGGAATTTAAAGGGTAAGATTCTTCCCAATTGAGTAAACAAAAGAAGAAAACCACAAACTTTAAGGCAGAGGAGACACTTAAAAGGGTTTAGATAGCAGAATTACAGTCATTCCAAAAAATACATAGTGAATATCTATTCGGACAGACCTTTTGCTGGTGACTAGAGATATTGGAGGTGGAGATGGACAAAACATAGTCCTTGTACCCAAGGACCTATTGGACTGGCAGGGCAGGATTTCATGACAAAAGAAACATTCTAGGGGGGAAGTTAGCAGGAAAGGAGACAGGTGCGGTTGAAGAAACTTACAATTTGAAGAGTGGCAGAGACTGAGATGGAAGGGAAGACACAGCCAGTTCTAAGCCTTCTGTAGATGTCATGAAGAGGCATTGATTCTGTCTTTACTTGGGCACAGAGAGGAATGATATGACATTGCCTTGATCAGAGTCGGTTTTTAGGCTGGACCTTTTCACTTCAAAGGCAGTTCTTTCTTTACCAAATTTCTCTGAGATGTGAGTGAGGAAGTTGTGTGCCGATTTTGGTATTTGGGCTCTTTGGCAATATCAATTTATCTTCATAAAGTGCATGGCAAAATGTCTGGTCCCTCTGAAAAATTGGCAGAGTTCGGGATACCTTTCTAATATTGCAGCTGGTTCCTTTTTAGCTATCCTTCAATCTCCTTTTAAAGTGTTTAGGATCTTCTGCCTTTGTCTAAGTTACCTAGGGGATATTTAGACTGAGTTAATCAAGATGGATAAAATTAAGTGCTTGATATTTGAAGGAATAAAGTTCAGGCAACTAGAGGATTCACTCAGTTTTGTCTTCTGTTGGAAAAAAAGGGGTGGTATGCCTGAGACACATAATTAAATTAATGTGGTTACTCACATGAATGATAATTTGGGCAGTGTTTTATTTTTTGTTAGAGGCACTGTTTTTCTTAGTCTACATACATAAAACCTGTAGTGTGAACATTAAGTCATTGATAAATATATCCCAGCTTAGAATTTACAAATGTATTAATTTCTAGATGCTTAGAAAGCTTGATAAAAGTCTTAAAGACCTGTGGTTTGGCTTGCCGTGTGCGGCAACTCCTGTAAGCATAGCACTGTGAGAGGCTGAATGTAAGAAGATAGCAATTTGAACCCAGCCTGGTTAACTTAGGGAGGACCTGTCTCAAAGTTAAAAGAGAAAAGGGGAAGGAACAAGAGACAAACAGAGAGCCAGAGAAAACACAGACACACACAGAGACACAGTGATAGAGAGATAGCCTTGGTGGGGGTGTAATTCATTGTAATTCAATTCCAAGGACCAGAAAGGAAAGAAGCAATGAAGGTAGGCAGGTTTGAGAGCAAGATTTCCAGAATGGCTGTGGGGGGAGCTTTCTCTACCCTCTTCCCAATAAAATAACCACTTAACTGATAAAACTTTTTGAAAACAACCATTTAAACTTCTGAAAATTGACCTTAGGGAATTTAATATATTTAGAAGAATGCAACCAAATGTACTAGAACTCAGTAAGTACATTGGGGATCTAGCTAGCCCTCAGTACCTTTCTCCTACCCAAGTCTGTGTTGTGGAAGATTTACTGTTGGTAGGTGTGGCCAAGAAGATGGGGTTGTTTCTTCCCCCAACTTCTAGGCATAGGACGACAGTTTCACCCTGGGAAAGACAGGCTGCCAACCTATTGCTTCCCCCACGCTTAGCTTCTACTCTGGGTCAGCGTGGTCAAAAACACTAAGATTTCCTCCCCACTATAGACCTCACTTCCAGAATAGAGGTTCCATTCCAGAGCAGAACAGCAGAAACTTGGAGCTACAGTCCCTAGCCCCCAGCTCCTGCTTTTAAGATAAAGTATCCCTCAGAGAGCATCGGATTATCACCATACCTCGCTCCAGTGAGACAGCCCAGAAATTATGCTCAGAGAATCAGACAGCACCAGAGGACCAGCAGAGATTATGTTAAACATCGCACAGAAAAACTCATTCCCAAAGGTGTTGTCAAAAACAACAGAGATCATCATGTTGAGTGGCTAGTAGGAAACTTACAGTTCCAGGACACTAAGAGCGGCAAATAAAGTGGCAGATCAACCATGAATATAACAGGGAAAAATCACAGGAAGTAACAGCTAAAAAGAGTCCTGTTAACATCACGCTTATTCCCAGGGGTTAGCACAATCTGTATATGTGTCATGCTCCATTGACTCCAAAGAAGCTATAGTGGACACTTGAGAACTACCAGTCATGTCTGGGACATGATAACAGTTTAAAAGCATCCCCCAAACCACACAGTGGTCCATCATCAGATTTCTAAAGCCGCAACACACAAGGGGTATAAGGATAACCTCTAATCAGTCACTGGCAAGTTATACTGATCCAGTAGCTACTCTGAGGTAGTTTACATACATACATATGTATAATATATCTAGAGATAATACTTATAAAACAAGCAATAAAAAGCATGAAACCATAAGCAATTGAAATCATTAAGCAGAAATATTAAAGAATATACAGTTAGAACTTACATACTTAGGCAAAATAAGCCAACAAAAACATGCCCCATGGTGGGGGAGGGGTGAATCAGAATTTAAGCTGCTGCATTTTATCATCTAAACAAGAAATTGTAATACATACAATGAGACAGCAATATGACTACTGTATAGCAGAAAAGTGGGTGAGAAGATCTACTTCCAGGAGGGAGACCATACATTAATACTTGTTAGACTGTCACAAACCCTTCAATATGGCTATTAGCTTCAAAGAACTAAGAGAAGCTTTTTTTTTTTTTTTCTGTACCAGGGATTGATCTCGGGCCCTTGTGTGTCCAAGGTTGCCATGGTACTACTTGAGCTAAATCCCCAACCCCTAAAAGAACCAATTTTAAAAATGATGAAAAATATAGCTCAGTGGCAGAGCACTTGTCTACTATGAATGAGGCCCTGGCTGCCATCCCCAGTACTGCTGAAGAAAAATGGAAGGAAGATATAACAATGGAAGGATATCAGTAAAATGGGGAACATCAGTGGAGAGGTGGAAATTATAAAAGAAATGAAAATTCTACTTTTGGAGAATGTAGTAACTGAGATGGAAAAATTTCTTAGAGGTACTCCACACTAGCATCAGGTTGGAAATTGAAAGAATCAATGACTTTGGAGATCATTAATTAGAGATTACACACTGTGAAAAACAGGAAAAAAGGAGAAAGAAACTAAACTGAGTCCCATAAGCTTATGGGACAGCATGAAGTGTTTCAACATTCACAAGATGGGGACGCTAGAAGAAGATGAGAGAATGAATGGGGTGGAAAAAATTAAAGACATAATGACTGAAAATTTCCAATTCATGATGAACTATTAATGTATACATGCAGAACCTCAAATAACTCCCATAATGATAAAAAGAATAAAGAGCTACACACACCTAGGCCTATTATAGTTAAAATATTGGGAGCAAAAGGAGAAAATAAAATGAGAGGAGAAAAATGGTTCATCATAGACAAATGAACTCTAATAAGATGAATAGCTGATTTCTCACTAGAAAAAATAGATATCAATAGGTAAAGGGATAATATAGTCAACGTAGTTAAAGCAAAAAGAATTAAACCACCAACCTATGTCAGGCAAAAATACCTTTCAAAAGTGTAGAACACACATTTTTCCTAAGTGTTTTTGTAACATTCCCCAGGAAAAAATGTTCTCACTATATAAAAATGGAAAGAATTTGTTGATTCTTTATTTTGCTTGCAAGATAATTATTTATCAAAAGAAGTTCTTCAGGCTGAAAAAGAAGTGATAATAATTTAGATCCACAATAAAGAAATATAAAGATTTGGGTAAAAATAATGATTTATGTGGAGCCTACAAAACAGCATAATTGTATATTTCTTCTCATCCTTTAATTGAGTTTGAAACAATAGCATAAAACAATATTAATGTACCTCGGTCTGAGGGCCTGTAGAACATATAAATACATTTATTAATGAAAGCACAAAGTCAAGGAAAGGGAATAGCTACGTGGAGCAAAAAGGTAGCATCAGAAAACATCAGAAATGTTCAGGAAGAAGTGAAGAGTACCAGAAATTTTACACAAGAAGCTCAATACAAAAACTTTACAAATACAATTTTCTCCTTTGTTCAAACTAAATAAAATCTTTTAAAGAAATTACTACAGAACTGTATTGCTGAGTTCATACTGTATAGAGACCATATATATGAAAATAAAATACAAGAGAAGAAAGAGAATGAAGCCATAGAGTACAGTGAATTTTTCATATCTCCACAGAATTACATAAGTACAAAACAGAACGACAGTGATAAGTTAAATTATGTTTTCTCACACAGCTAGGGCAACAAATAAGAAAATGACTTTAAAAGTATGGTTTAAAATTAACAAAGAAACTAAAATGGCATGTTCAAAGATATTATGTTAATATAAAAAAGAACAGCCGGGCGTGGTGGCTCACGCCTGTAATCCCAGCACTCAGGAGGCAGAGACAGGAGGATTGCTGAGTTCGAAGCTTGCCTGGGCTACATAGCGAGGTCAGAGCCAGCCTGAACTACAAAGCGAGACCCTCTCTCAAAAAAAAAAAAAAAAAGAACAG
>PVIC010059413.1:0-10125 GCA_004025085.1 Thryonomys swinderianus | reverse complement strand
TTCCGGGATCTCAGCTGGGCAGAAGGAGAGCCAGTCCCTGAGTGCACGGGCACAGGCCCACCCAGGCCCTGCCACCTTCACAGGTGAGCGGAGGGCAAAGGTTAAACACAACCGCAGCTCCAGACAAGCCCCCGGGGAGCCGCAGCCCACGTTCCTCCCGAGGGAACCCCTCCTCACTGGGGGGACCCCCACAGGGCTGGGTGGCTTCCTGCACCCCCCGCTTCCTCACCTCCTCCCTCCCTCACAGGGGACTGCCAGAAACCCTGACACAGAGGTCTGCAGCTCGGACCCCTCCCTTGTCAGAGAGGGGGCAGTCAGGCCCCTAATTCCCTGCAGACCCCATCTTCTCGCATCAGCCACAGCCCTGTTTTCATTTAAACATTTTTATTTTGAGGTGTTTTGTTTTGTTCTTGAGACAAGTTCTCACTGGATAGTTTAGGCTGAGCTTGAACTTTATAGCCCAAACTGGCCTCAAATTTGCAGCGATCCTCCTGCCTCAGCCTCTCTAGCGCTGGGATCCTAAGTGTGCGTTGCCCTAGCCCACTTCCTTTACAAATTTTGGTTACAGGTTCTAAGATGCTAAGTTGCCCAGACTGGACTAGAACTTGCGACCCTCCTACCTCGCCCTCCCGGAGTGCTGGGCCTGGGGCTTTTCTGGCCTTTAGGGAACAGCAGCGTCAGGGCGGTGGCTCCGGTGTGCAAGTTCACGCCACCACCAAGACGCGGGCGCCCCCAGTGCCTTCTGCGGCTCCTGACCCGGAGCCCTCGGCCTTCAACTCCGGGCGGGCGTGTGGCCGCCGCCCGCTGAGCTAAGTGCTCCGCGCGTCCGCTGGGCCGGGCCTCCAGGCGAGCCGGGCGCTGCCCAGCTGTGACCCGGCAGAGGGCATCTCTAGTGAGTGGCTGTTGTCACCGGGCAGAGCCCCAGCAGAGCGCCCCGCCCCAGGCGGCGGCTCCCAGGCCTCCCCGGGTGCGTGATGGGGACACCGGTCTCCGGGGAGCCCTGCAGGGCTCTCCTCTGGCTGGGCTCCCTCCGGCACCCCAGGGCGCCCTCCCGCTGCCCGCGGAGTCGAGGGGCTCTTGACCTTCCAGCCGTTCCCCAGCTCAGCCCTCGGGCCTGGACGTGCTCTGTGTGGCAGCGTGTGAGCGCTGCCCAGAGCGCGGGCCGGCTGCTGCGGGCTGAATTCGAGAGCCGGCTGGACTGTGCCAGTGGCCGTGCGGAGCGCCCCGGGTCCCACCCGCCGGCTCTCTGGCCCTTTCACCCAGAGCCCGCGGTGGGCAGAACTGGGGCGGCATCCACAGCGCCCGGGCCTCGCTCGCTCCCAGGGCCCCTCCGCCGGCCCGCCGGGGTCACAGCGCGGGCGCTGGTGAACGCCCCTCGCTCCCGCACACCGCGGGGTCAGGGCTCAGACCTGAGGGAGTGAGCGCCCCACCCCTGCAGGAGAGGGACACGCGGGGCAGCAGAGCTGCCAAGAAACAACAGAGATCTGTAAACTGTGGGAGCCCTGAGGTGGAAAAGCGGGGGCTCCCTGGGAAGGGACGTCCAGAGCCACCTCCTCTGAAGAGGGGACAGCTAAAGCCCGAAGGGGAACCAGTTAGGTAGGCAAAAGTTGAGGGAGAGAGAGCAGGAACATTTTATGAAGGTTTTTTGTTGTTGTTGTTTTGGTTTTTTTTGAGACAGGGTCTCACTTTGTAGTCCAGGCTGACTCTGAGCTCACTATAGAGCCCAGGCAAGCCTCAAACTCAGCAATCCTCCTGCCTCTGCCTCCTGAGTGCTGGGATGACAGGCATGAGCCACCACGCCCAGCACTGTGGTATGTGGTATTGATGGCTGGTGGATGTGAGTCTCCATGCCCAGCATTCTACGTGGTTATCAGGATCAAACTCAGGACCTTGCGCTTGCGAGGCAGGCACCGGAACCACTGAGCTAAATCTCCGGCCCTGCAGGAACAGTTTAGATGAGCAGCGTGTGCAAAGGCCCTGGGGTCGGAGACCTGGTAGCTTGAGGAGCTGGGGGAGGCTGGTGTTGCTGGCCTGGGTGGAGACATGGTGGGTGCTGAGGGGTCAGCAGAGTGGACATCTGACAGATCTTGAAAGGGCCTCTCACACTCCAGGAAGGAGAGGCCTAAGCAGTACGAGATGAAGGGGCTGAGGCTCTGGGTCCTGTGCACGCGCATACCTGTGTGTGTGTGTGTGTGTGTGTGTGTGTGTGTGTGTGTCCGCATGCTGCTGGGATGGGGGAGGTGTGGCCCTTGGAGGACAGAGGCTTCACACCAGGCTGACCACATAGCCTGGAGCTCTGGAGTCCCAAGGACCAGAGTTCTGATCCTGCCTGCGGAGCCACAGGGAAGCTTCTGTCACAGAACCTCGGATGCTCACCCTGTCGTATTTTTAGAGCCTGCTTCCAGCGTGTGTCAGTGTACTTGTGAGTGTGCACTTGCGTGTGTGTCAGAGAAAGTGAGTCTCTTTCCTCAGCCCCCGGTGCGAGGTTTCGCTTCGCACTGCCTCCCTCTCCCGGCCAGGACCCTCCCCTCCGGGCCGCAGGCCATCGGCAGCACCGAGGCCCTCCTCGGCCACCCCGAGGCTCGTGCCTCCCTAACCCTTCCAGTAAAATCGGGGTAAAATCATCGGGTGTGCTGATGCACATCTGTAAATCCCAACACACTGGGAGGCTGAAGCAGGAGGATCCAGAGAGCAGGAGGCCAGACGGGAGGTTTAGGAGACTCAGTTCAAAGCCAGAAGTAAGTAGAGGAGGGACGTGGCTCCCCGAAAGGCCTGGGGCTCAAACTCAGGTCTGCAGTCAGAGCGCCTCGTCCCGGGCCCCCCTCAGGGTGCCCCGAGGGCCCGCCTGGCCCCCTCAGCTCTCGCCGTCTCTTCCAGCTCCAGCCGCCCCGCAGGCTGCCAGGCGGCTGTCCCTCTGCGCCCCCACTGCCAGCGTCCGTGCGGCAGGGCTGAGGTCCTAGAGCTGCCATGGGGCCCCAGAGGTGCCCACCTGCAACAGGAAGTGCAGGGGCCGCTTCAGCGAGTGCCCGAGGGAGCAGCTGCCCCGGCGGGACTTCCCGACCACAGGTTCTGCCTCGAGTGCTGCCGGCCCGGTACACAGGAAGCCTGGCAAGGCCGAGGACGCCTTCACCACAGGCACCAACAGCTTCTGGCGCCCTGTGCCTGCCGCCTGGGTGCCAAGCCGGAGGGACCCGGCTCAGGCAGCCATGATGACCGCCGTGCAGTTCATGCCGCCTGCTCTAGCTGCGCGGGCTCACCGTGGCAGGCGCCGCTGGGCACAAGGGCACAAGGATGATAGCCACTGCTGCCCAGGAGCATGAGGGACATGCAGGAGTGCCAACCCAGAGCTGCTGGGGCAGCTCTGCTGGCAGGCACACTCGCCCGGGATGGCAGTGGCAGGCCTGCCGCAGGTAGAGCGTGGGCTGCCCACAGCCCCTTGGAAAACTTGGCCTTTGTCTACATTTGTGAAAAACTCAAAGTAGTTTCCGATTTAAAAATTTAGGAGGGGGCTGGGCCTAGTGGCTCACGCCTGTAATCACCGCACTCGAGAGGCAGAAGCAGAAGGATCTCCATGAATTCGAGGCTTGCTTGGGCTATGTTTCAAAAACAAAAAGTCTTGGGCTGGAGATTTGGCTCAGTGGTTCCAGCACCTGCCTCGCAAGCACAAAACCCTGAGTTTGATCCCGGTAACCACATACAATGCTGGGCGTGGTGACTCACACCCACCAGCCATCGATACCACATACCACAGTGCCGGGTGTGGTGGCTCATGCCTGTCATCCCAGCACTCGGGAGGCAGAGGCAGGATTGCTGAGTTCGAGGCTTGCCTGGGCTACATAGTGAGCTCAGAGCCAGCCTGAACTACAAAGCGAGACCCTGTCTCAAAAACAAAACAAAAAGTCTCAAGAGATGGCATAAAGGCCAGGCTTTGGCTTCGTTTGAAGAGTGAGGTTCCCCTGGCCCTGGGCAGGAGTCTGAGGCTGCTGCAGTGGCCTGTGTTTGCCACAGTTTCCCCGAGGAGCTTGTGCCCATCCTCTGTGAGCTCAGAGTCACCCACACAACCCCAGGTGTGGTGGCAAGGGCTGGACTTTGCCTCCTGTGCCAGCACCTGGGCACTGTGGGCCACCCGTCCCCTGCTCGCCAAGCTACACTGTGTGCCAGGCCACCCAGTCCTGAGACCCCTACCTGCTGGGGGCAGTAGGAGAGCATGCTGGGTCCCCACACGGACCCTGAGCCCCAGGAGGCACAGGACCTGTCCTCTGTGGACATGGCTGGGCCTTGCCCATGACCTGGGCATGCTGCTACCCATGGTGGGGGCAGTGGTTGGGGTCTAGCTGTGCCTGGTGCCCACCCCGGAGGCCGCAGTACCTGCCTCGCCCATGGCACGCCCTGACCTGTTGCTGTCCGGTTCACCTGCCGTGGCCACAGTGCCCAGCCCCTGCCCGGGTCCTGCTGCTGGGCTTGCTCTGGGAGCTGGCTGCCAGGAGCCTGCACCGTGGCACCTATGGCAGGCACGTTGCTGGGCCCTGTGTGCCTGGCTGCACCACACATTGTGGGGCCCCACTGGGTGCCACGGCTACCGTCACTGCCATCTGCCCTGGTTCACACGCACACCCTGGCTGTATGGCAGCGGCACACACCCTGCCCTCCTGAACCTGCCACGTGTTGGCCCCTGAGGAGCCGGGGCTCAGGCCCAGGGGACGGAGAGGGGGAGGCCAGAAGAATCCAGCTTGACTTTCCTAGACCTCCGGCACCCTCAGCCCAGGCGGCCGGGGACCTGGCTGCCTTTGACCTCAGTGGAAGGTCAAGGGCACCAGGCGGAGGGTGCCGCCTCCCTTTCCCTCTAGCAGGCTGCCCCAGGGCTGCAGCGGAGACAAAGACCTTCCCGTTTTGAAATGACAGGGTCCCAAAAAGTCTTAAATGGACTGACTGGTTTCTGGTATTTATTCTTCCTCCAAGTCCAGCTGTTTAAGTTCCTAACCCTCCTTTGACCCTTGAGACCAAAGACTGTGAAATCCGTATTGAGACAGATGTGGCAGTGGGTACCTGGGGAGGCTGAGGCAGGAGGATCTCCATGAGGGTGAGGCCAGCCTGGGCTACATAACAAATTTAAAACCAGCCATACCCTCTTTTTAGCCCTTCCTACACATACTTGTCCTGGGATCTGCCAGTAGAGGGGACCACACAGTGTCGGGGGAGGGGCTGGGCTTCCCGCAAACCCCGCCCCTGTGGGTTTAATTTGCAGTAAAGTGGATCTGTGGCACATCCTGCAGTCTCCGTGCTGGTGTGTGCGTGGAGGGCCAGCCCTGACCCCGCTGTCCCCCGCCCCCGCCATCAGGCTGCCCTCCCACCCAGGAGGGACGTCTCCAGGGGCTGAGACCTTCAAGCTGCCTGGTGCCACCCTGGCACAGCAGGTGTTGCCCTGTGAAGAGTGTGGCCTGCTCCGTCCCGCCGCCTCGAAGCCCAGCCTTTGGCCTGGCTGTGCAGGGACCGCCAGCCCCTCCCAACTGCCCCTCTTCCTCCCGCAGCAGGCCTGGCCTCCAGAGCCCCCAGCCCGCTGCTGGCTCCCCTGCCCCCTGCCACCCGGCCTCTGCCATCCCCGCTGGACATCAAGCACTTGCCGGCTTTCCACCTCCATGGCGCCGCCCCGCTCAGCCTCTTCCCCAACTTCAGCACGGTACGTATGGTAGCCCTGGCGGGCGCAGGGACGGGGCAACCCGGGCAGGGCCTCAGGGGCTCCGCCGCCGCCGCCTCTTCCGCCCCCTTCACGCTCCTCGCGCCCCAGTGTCTCCTGGGCAATGGGACAGCACTGTGTGTTGTGTGTGGGTGTGAGTTTGTGTGTGGGTGTCCTGAGTGTTCTCAATCGACTTGTTGTGCCGGTTTGTAACCAACTCTCTGGAGACAAGGTCTCGATGTGTAGTTCAGGGAGGCCTTGAACTTCCGATTAAACTAGACTGGCCTCAAACTTGAGATAGTCCTCCTGCCTCAGCCTCCTGAGTGCTGGGGTATTGATTGTTGATATCGGGGATCGAACCCAGGCCCTTCCCACTAGACTACTACGTGACTGGCCCTTTTTGTTTTGAGACAGGGACTTGCTGAGTCACTAACCTGTCCAGGCTGGGATGAAACTTTCCATCCTCCTGCCTCAGTCTCCCTGAGTCCTGGGTTCCAGGGGTACACCACCCGCCCGGCTTCTCCGCCGGTTTCTCCTGTCTCCGAGCTTCTGTGTGTTTTTGGTGTGTGTGTGTGTGTGTGTGTGACTTTGAGTGTATGTGTTTATGTTGCCTGAGGTCGTGAGTCCGCTCCTCTCTGGGCAGACGTGGGAACTCGTGTTCGTTCTGGTCTGGCCAGGCGTGGGCGGCACGGGTGTGGACTGTGATGCCAAGGCGCCGTGAGCAGAAGGGAACGTCCATGTTTAATCACAGGAGCCCCCAACCAGCTGAGTCCGATGCCCGCTCGGCCTCCTGGAGGGTCCTGCTGTCCCCACTGTCCAGGGAGCAGAGTCAGGGCTGGGCAGCTGTGGACTCCGGGCTTAGGTCCTGCCATCTTGCCACGGTCGCTGTCCAAGGGTCCCTCAGGGTGGACAAACACGTGTCCTCCCAGGGCCTGGGCCGCTTCCGCAGGCGTCCCGCCCCAGCCCGAGCCTCTGTCTCCCGGGGCGGGCCCTGGAAAGTTCCTCTGGACAAAGCAGGCAGCCCAGCCCCGGGCACAGGGCTTGAAAAAATACTAAAATAAGTTGAAGAAAGAAAACACCAAGGTAACACTCCAAGGACACGAGGCACTCAGAGAGCCTCCGGCCTGGCCCGGCTGGCACCGCAGAGGTCTGAGGAGCTGGCAAGATGGGACCTTCGAGCCGGGCCTGGTGGCGCACGCCTGTCAACCCAGCACTTGGGAGGCTGAGGCAGGGGGATCGTGGTGAGTTCAAGGCCAGCCCGAGCTGTAGATAGAGGGCAAAGTACAAAAAGCTCTAGGAAATAACATGAAAGAAAACCAGGACGAGGCCAGCAGGGCAGTGCGGGGTGCTGAGGAAGCCTGAGGCCTGGCCCGGCCGCCCCCAGTAGTCCCTGGGCTGTGCCTCGCTGACAGCCGGGCCCGGGATGGGGCGCGGCTCCGCAGCTTCAGCTCCACCCCTTTGCCGAGCCAGCCGCAGCACGCGCCCTGCCGCCCCCCACAGATGGACCCCGTGCAGAAAGCCGTCATCAGCCACACGTTCGGGGTCCCCGCCCCACCCAGGAAGAAGCTGCTGGTTTCCTGTAACATCTGCCACCGGAGGTTCAACTCGGCGGTGAGTGGAGTCCGGCTGCTTCCTCTCCCCCCGAGCCCCTTGTCCCCAGACCCCTTCAGCCTCTTTGCAGGCCCAGCACTCAGGAGGCCGAGACAGGAGGGTCATTGTGAGCTCAGGTCCAGCCTGGACTACACAGCGGGACCCTGTCTCCAACAGAACAAAAATAGAAAAAAAATGCATGCTCCCTAACGCTCAGCGCCACACGCAGGGCGAGGGGAGCGACAAGGTCCTCTGGGGGGCCGGGGCCTGCATCTCTCCGGCCCGTCCCTGGGGCTCAGCTTCTGCTCCCGGTGGGGGCTGTGGGGACAGTGCCCATCTCCCGTCCACAGAACCAGGCGGAGGCCCATTATAAAGGCCACAAACATGCCCGGAAACTCAAGGCTGTAGAAGCTGCCAAGAGCAGGCAGAGGCCACAGACTCCGGCCCGGGACGGAGCAGCCGTGGCCCCGAGTCCAAGCCCCGCTGGTGCCGCTGCGGGCCCCGAAGAGCCGCGGGGCAGAGGTCAGTGCCGAGCCCTTTGCTCCTGAGCTGCAGCCCTCCTGCGCCAGGAACACTGTGCCCGCAGGGGAAGTGACGGGTCCCCACGGCGGGGTCCGGCTGCACCTGGTCTCCAAGTCTGCCAGGGCACCGGGGACCAACGACTGAGGGCCTGAGATCCACGGTGCGGTGCGGGCTCCTCCCCGCTGGGTGCTGTCCCGCCTCTCCTGGCATCAGGGTGGTCAGCAGCCCCAGGCTGGCACGGCTGCCATCTGACCCCGTGTCTCCCTATCCCCCGAGCCATCCCACAAGGACTGGCTTGCTGAGCTCACCCTGTGGCCTCATCTTAACTCGTTTTGAATTCTCAGTCAGCCTGTCAGTGGCCCCAGCTGGGCCCAGCTTGCCATCCTCCTGCCTCAGCTTCAGAGTGCTGGGATCACAGGAGTTTCCCACCCCATCCAGCCCCTCTGAACTAACAATACTGTAAAGACTCTGTTTCCAGATGAGGTAGGTCACTTTCTGAGTTCCACAGACGTGGGAATTTGGAGGAGACAATACTGAACCTGCCGTACCCTCCCCCACCCCGGGATGCCGCCAATCCTAGCCTCACCCAGCAAATTACCATCCCCTGGCTCTGGGGCGTCAGGTGCCCAGGATTCTGTGGCAAGCGCTTGCTCACCTCTCATGAGCACCAGGCAGCGAGTTGGCGATCTAAGGTTGTGGCATGTAACCGCCTGTGTTTCACTGCTGTATAGTACTCTGTTCGCAAATGTACCCTATATTGAAGCTGTGAGGGTCTCCTAAGATCGACCTCTCTAGCGCTATCCTGTCATGGGCTCAAGTTGCCGGGCTCGCCCTTCAGCGCCTCCTGCCTTCCCAGCAGTGCCTGCAGCCCCGCCCCCTGGCCCTCCATGCCAGTCACCGCTGACCCTGGAGCGCCCGTCCCGGGATCCGGGCCACAAGGACCCGCAGGACGCTGTGAACACCGTCTCCTCCACCTCCTGCTGCCCACCCTGCTCCCCAGAGCCGGCCAAAGAGGCGCCAGGGCCCGAGCCTGCGGCGGCGGCGGCTGCAGGGAGCGGCAGGAGCGCAGGCTGCGGACGGGAGAAGCGGCACCTCTACTGCCCCACCTGCAAGGTGACCGTGAACTCGGCCTCCCAGCTGCAGGCCCATAACGCAGGTCAGTGCCTGCCTGGTCCGGGAGGGCAGGGGCTGAACCGGGTGGAGGGAGGCGGAGCCCGCCGGGGGCGTTCCCGGTGTGGGCAGCCGCGGCGGCAGGGGCGGAAGGCCACTCGCCGTCTTCTGGAGAGAGCCCGGGGCCGCCGCACGCCCAGGACCTGCCCTCGGAGCCGAGCACTCGAGGCCAGTCTAGTCAACGAACCGAGCCAAGCCTCGGGCTTCGGAGGCACGTCTCCGTCAGGACGGAGGGCAGGGACCGTGTGGGCTGAGCGGCCTGGAGTTAAGGGCGCTGGCTGTCCTAGCGGCGCCCTCCGTGGCCGGCCCCCTGGTGCTGACCACTGTGGTCTTCTCCTCCAGGCGCCAGGCACCGGTGGATGGTGGACGGCCAGCAGGGGGCGCCCCACAGGGGCCGGGGCCGCCCAGTGCCCCGGGGAGGAGCCGGACACAAGGCTGGCAGAGTGCCTGGGGGCCGGGGCGGCCGGCAGGGGCCCAGGCCACCCTTCCACTGTGCGCTGTGCCAGCTGCAGGTCAACTCGGAGACCCAGCTCAAGCAGGTGGGCGAGCTGAGCTGGAGGAGGGTGGGCTGGAGCGGAGGGCGGCAGGGCCATCCAGTTCTCTGTCTGTCTGTCTGTCCATCAGCACATGAGCAGCCGGAGGCACAGGGACCGCCTGGCCGGGAAGCCCCCCAAGGCCCCCAAGGCCCCCAGCATGCACAACAAGCTGCAGAGGCCGGTGGCCCTGGCTGTGAGCATCCTCAAGGTACCTGCCCCCGGCAGGGTGGGCGGAGGCCCCTGGGAAGGGCCAAGCAAGGATCTGCTTCCGGGGAGCATGCGGGGTGGCCTGGATCCCCCGAGATTGTGGCCGTGGGAGGACAGTGTGGGCTGGGCTGGGCAGGGAGGAAGTTTGGGCCCAGCCGAGGAAGCACGTTCTGGCAGGAAGACGCCCCCGATGCCCAGGAGGTGGGCACCCAGGGCTGCAGCTCTACCGACCAGCCTTCTCTCTGCAGTCTAAACTGGCCCTGCAGAAGCAGCTCACCAGGACACTGGCCGCCCACCTCCTGCCCAGCCCGCTGCCTGCTGCCACCCCTACCATCTGTGCCCTGGCCGGGCCCCTGGCCCTGCGGCCGGCGCCCCCCGCCCTCTTCCCCACACCCCTCCTGAGCCCCGCTCTGTTCCGCGCCGGGG
>PVIC010059412.1:0-10130 GCA_004025085.1 Thryonomys swinderianus | reverse complement strand
CACAGAGCTAGAGAAAATAATACAAAAATTCATCTGGAACCACAAGAAACCTAGAATAGCAAAAGCAATTCTAAGCAACCACGACATGGCAGGGGGTATTACAATTCCCAATTTAAAACTCTACTATAAAGCCGCCGTGATAAAAACTGCATGGTACTGGCAAAGTAACAGACCTGAGGACCAGTGGAATAGATTAGAATACCCAAAAACAACTCCAGATACACTAGAAATTCTTTTACATTGATGAACCTCAGAAATAAACTAAACTATTGACCTATAGGTTTCTTGCTAGTATTTAATATCCTTATGATGTAAGGAACTCTGTGGGTTTTTAGTTACAAGTATTTACTGCCAAATCAAGCCTAACACATTCACCTTTAGGGAAAGAAAGATAGGAAATGTGGCTTGTAGGAAAATATTATTTTGATATTACATTTTATAAGGTATATAAAACCCTTTGACTAATCTTTTGTTCCATACTTTTAAACTTACTTCATTTCAAATACAATGAAATGTATTCTTTGCCAAAAGAAGAGAGGCCTGCCAAAAACTGGAAACCTTCAAAACAAATGCAAAGTTGTACTTTTTTTTAGATAAATCTTGCCATGTAGCTCAGACTGGCCTTGAACTAAGACTGGTCTTGCGATGTAGTTCAGACTGGCCCAGGTTTTTCCTCATATGCCTCAGCCTCCTGAGTGCTAGGATTACAGGTACACTCCACCGTGCCCAGTGAAAAGTTTTACATTTAAACTCAATTACTATCACAAATAATCTGCAGATGTGGTTTTAGCGACACAAAAACCTGAATCTGATTACCGGACATATAGGTTTTCATCTCAGGTTCCTGAACCCAGGTTCCTATATCAGCATTGGCAGAAGGATGGTAATTTCAGTCTAGCTATCCAAAAATCTATCTCAACCAGACTTAAACCTTGCAGGAAATATTCACATAGAAGAGGAAAACTACCTCTGTATAGCACAAGCCTCTGTCACATCCACCCCATGCAATGTCGGCCTGGTTTAGGATGAGACTACAGTCAACCTCACCTGAAATTCTGAAGAACATCCACATTAGACTCCCTTACACAATTATATGAAAATCCATTTACCTGTGAATCTAATAATCACAGTATAGATATGATAAGCCTAATGTATTTTGCTTTGCTGAAAAAATACGAGCAGCAAGCAGCGCTTGTGCTTTGTGCCCCATTTCTGTGAACGTCAGGTAGCTTTCACGGAGGTCACTACAGCACCGTGGAAAATGAATTTTGTCATAAACCATTTGTTAAAAAAAAATTCTAGAGTTAGGAAATCGAATTTTTAAGTGGAAGGAAAGGGTTGGTTTCATGCCATGTGTAGTGACTATTGCACAATGCAATTAATTTAATTATTGGTACCAACTTCCCAGAATATCATCAACAGAGTGGATATGTTAGTAGAACACCGAACCAAACTAGGTTAAAAATGTTGCGACAGGCTTGTTTTTTCCTAATGGCTCCATATCCTGTAAAAAGCATGAATTTTCAAGAGGGCGATTATGCTTTGCCTTTTTTGTATTATTATGTCTAATTTGTTTTATGCTCCAACAGGTGAAATAATTTTCTTCTTCCCAATCTATATGACAAAGATAAATGAATATTAAAATAAAAAGTCTCACTGGTTTAATTTGACCATTCTAGGCTCTACCATAAAAAATAGATACTTCATTTTGAACTAAGTCAGTACCAATAATAACTGGTCTTTATATCTTTGCAATTCATTTACCTAGAAAAACTGATTCTTGGAATTAAAGTACCATCCTTTTCCCCAGAAGGTAAAAGGGAAGGTGAATATACCTGTGAAAAGGCCGAAAAGTTGTGATTGAAAACAAATGGTTCAATATACCTTTGGCTCTAGTTAATGTTTTCTCATGAGGAAGGTACACAAAACATGAGCCGGTAGGAAAATTTAAGCCATTGTGCCTAATAAAGTGAAACCTGAAATTTCTTGTTTGGATACTGAACAGTCATTCATAGGATTATTCACTTTTTAAAATAAGATTGAGATTCATTTCGTGAAGGACTTGAAGAAAAGAGGAGTATCAGAGATCTGTAGAGGTCTTTATACCCTCCATTTCTTCTCCTACCTGGTTAGTATAAAGAGAACATAAAATTGTGGCAAAATGTAAAGTTAATTATTTCATTATCTAGATGGATTTTAAATTCCCAGAGACAACTTTTAATGTTGTCTCTAGTCTGGGGAATTTGCTCTCTTCCTCAGACATGAAACAAGCCCACACCAGATAAGACTATCCACATCCCCAAACCAAGGCCAGTGGAGCGACAGACACACTGGACCTAACAGGCTCTGGAAGCCAGCAAGCCCTGCCACTGAGATGGGGTGTCACCCGAGAGCCTAAGTTGTCGAGACAAGTTGGGAATGGGATAGCACAGTGAACTAAGTCCGGCTGATATAAACCTACCTACATCTATCTACATGGCAAAGGATCTGGAATTGGGCCTGAGAAAATCCCTGTGCTTTTCATGTTCTGAATATGTGCAACTTCTTGGCTGTATCTACGAACATATGTGATTTAAACCAACAAAAGGGTAAAAGGGAAATGTGAGAGAAACCTCCTGATTTGCCTTCACCTTGGAGGAGTGAGAAGATGCCATGGTAGCAGGAATCAGTATTAACTGACCCAGCGCCTGTGATGAACGGAAACTTTTGATAAAAGTGGACCTGGTCAGTTTAAAATAACATTAGAACTAATGCCTTATGCCTTTGGATACATCCACATTTCGATTACTGCTCACACTGCAAACACTGCCTGTTTGTTGAAACATTACTTTAGTTAAGCCACAGGTATCTGGGATGGAAAATGTGTATAAAAATATAAAATATTTTCAACTTTATATTAAATTTCAAAGGTGTACATCTAAAGTTAGCCTCCCCATGAATAAAATTAAAGAGTAATAACAGTACATACCTATTACTAAAATTATTATTACTATTATTAAAATGGGCTTATTACTATTATTAAAATAGGCTATTATTTCTATGTACCTGGTTGACTTAAGAACAAATAATTTAACACATTATGTGTATAAATTTGTAGTGGTTCTATCACAGTCCTAAAAAATCAGAGCTATTATTATGAATAAACATAGTATATGGATTTGAATCATAGTAAGACAAATCATTATAAAGGTACAATTTTGATGAAAATCTGTAATGAGAGACAAATTTTGAACATACTACTGAATTTTTAAATTAAATGAGACTGTTCACACTTAAGGAGAAAATAAAAAGTATTTTTCAGTTGAGTGTGGTGATTCACACCTATAATAGCACTCAGGAGGCAGAGGCAGGAGGATTGCCATGAGTGTGAGACTTGCCTGGGCTACATAGTGAGTTCAGGACCAACCGGAGCTACAAAGCAAGACCCTGATTCAAAAAATGGGGGGAAAAAAGTATTTTGCATTTGTTTTCCTAACTAGGTGTTGAAAATTCTTGAGAGGAAATTAGAGCAATGTCTTTAAAATAGGCTATTATTTCTATGTACCTGAGTACATTGAGAAGAAATTAATGATACTTTTAAACAAGTACTGAATGGGAAAAGAGGAGTAAATAGAGAAATAAAAAGCCCCTGGGCTAAAAAGTTGGATTCAGTAGCTAGTCTTCATGACAGTATGTGCCACTCACATGCAGGAGGCACAGAGCGCAGAGAAAGAGCAACAGTGGGTAAACAGGTTCCATTTCCAGGGAAAGTCTACACAAGACCAACCGGTGGGCCTTCTGTGCCTCCAGTACAATGGGGATTAAGAGCCCATGAGAACTGAATGATAATAGAAAGCATACATGTAGAAGAATAAAGTGACCTGATTTACAGAGATCGATCTACCTTCTACTTGAAAAGTGTGAAAATAAGAAAGGAGACAAGAGTCAATGAAGTCCTGGAGGTTCTGGTTGAGGGGATACTTAGATGAGATTACCAAGGCTGCGGCGGGAAAAAGGGGATGAAGAAGAGACATGAAAAACAAAAACAGGGGTTGAGTACGATCTATATTGAGTGTGATGCTTTCTGTTCACATGGCTGTGTCAAGTCCAAATGGCAGCTGAAAATATTGATTTATAGTTCCAGGACATAGACGTTGGTGCTGGGAGGATCCAGGCATAGCTGGCTGTCTGGATTACGGGAATGGGAATAGTCACTAACTGGGAGAGGAGAGAGACTGACTGTGCTTCGGTGTTTCTTTGGTAAATCCATGCTTCTTTATCAGCCTAAAGTCAGCCCCTAGTGAAGGCCTGGGAATGTGCTTTTCAAGACATCAAGGCTTTTCTTTTTATTTTAAAAGTTAATATCAACTGTTTTGTATATTAAAATAGGTCTCTGAATTCAGATTTGATCCTGTCCGTTTTTAATGATTGCATAAACTAAATAGTAAAGCATTTATTGCTGCTGAATGCTTCACTTTAGAAAAGACCAATAGCAATACCCATGTTAATGTGGATGTTACTGAGATTATGCATTTAAATTTAACAGCTTCACAGCGTTCACAGGTCAGCTGCTTTCTCTCACTTGGGTATTGCCACAGAAATCAAGTTCATTTTTACCGGGGCCCACGTGGACCTTTTTTAGTTCTCTATTCTGTTGATTAGATTTTATGGTGGGAATATTTTAGTTCAATAATTACCCACTTGTGCAGTGAAATAAAAACACTGTATTTTCTGCTCTCTAATAAGAAAAACTCAGATTTTCTATTCATAACTGGATGACCTTTGGAGTTTATTTCCAAAAAGACTTTTAGAAGGATTTAAGGTCATTTCTCCACTCATTTCCTGCACTCATGAGAATAAAGAACAAATTGTCATGACTTCATCAAGCTCATAAAAGATGTTTCTGAGTAGCAGGATTTGGCAATGAAAGAAATACCAGCACGCTTCCCCTGTTTACCTTGGCAGAGTGCAGGTATTGTTCGGTTCAGGCTGTAGGTATTACGCAGGGCATTATTTCAGGCATTACCATTTTATTACCAAGGTTCATAACTTTCCAAAGAAGAAATATTGATTCCAATTTCTTGTTCCTCAAGTATCACAAAGATTATCTCACTACAATGTTGTCTGGCCATGCAATGGGTTTTTGCAGTTATTACTTTCAACATTTGATAGTACAACTTATTGTCATGTAGGAGAATCGTACAACACAAGAAGGACAACTTTGTTTTCTACACTTAAAGAGAAGTCATATACTCAGAACCATGGGATTTTAATCTACTAATCCTCATATCCCAAATCTTAGAAGCAAAATATATAACTAATGTGCAGCACCATTCTGGTTAGAGGTCGTATTTGTATAACCCTACACTTTTGCATACTTCTTAGCCTCTGTGCTCCCCAGATTTATTCTCAAAGTAATTTTCAAGCTAACTGAAACTTCAAGTAGAAAATCCTGCAATTAAATAATTATATTCTGGCACAGGTTAGTTGAACAGCAAAGCTAACAGATCCCTTGAAGAGGAACCACAGATACATGAGCTTTGGGGACAGTCTTTGTATATTTGCTTTCCTGTCTACCCCTGAGCCCGCAGTAGATTCCCCAAACATGTCATATCCCAGAATGTAAAAAAGGTGAAGATTATTCTCAGTAGGGACAGACTGAACAGGACTTATCAGTTTCTAAATCTCTGAACAAAAATAGATCATATCTAAAGAGATGGTTCTTAACCATAGTATTTTGACACAATGGGCTGTCAGGAAGCAATATTTTCATACTAACAGAGATCTACTAGGAAACTGAAGTGTGTGTATTGTTTTGCATATTTTCATAAAATAATATTATAGTCACACAATGGAACTCTTTTCAGCCTATGCTAAGATAGAAGAAAAAGCGTAAGTGTCACCTTATGCCCAAGGAACTTCTACTGGAAACCCAAACTTAGGAATACTCAGGGAAGAATGTTCAGCATAACTATTGTGTGTTATCTTTGTATAACAGTCAGAATCAATGTGGACAAATATTGTTATGAAGGCATTATGGTGGATGGACAGTTGGGGATATAGCCCTCTGCTCACATTATGTTTAATCTAGAAGAATCAATCAGAGTATTTTAATTATTAAATTGATCAATTACATACAATGCACAATATATGAAATTTAGTATGCAATCATACAAAATCTCATTAGGAAAAGTTCTATAAATAACAAGAACCCAGGTTTAAGAACACATATAAAAGAGATCCATGAATACTACAACAAAAAAAAATCTCTTTCTACAAAAATTATGATTGTGGGGCCAGGGATTGAGCTCAGTGGTTCTGGCATCTCCTTCGCAAGTGCAAAGTCCCGAATTCGATTCCCAGTAACCACATACCACAATGCCAGGTATGGCGGGTGTGAGCCACCACACCCATAATTTCAGCAATCAGGACCACACATCACAATGCTGGATGTAGTGGCTCATGCATGTAACCCCAGCACTTCAGAGGCAGAGGCAGGAGTGAGTTCGAGGCTTGCCTGGGCTACATAGTGAGTTCAGGGCTAGCCTGAACTACAGAGCAAGACCCTGTCTCATAAGAAAAAAAAGTTATGATTTTTATGAAAACACAAGAAAATATCTTTTTAATAAAGCAACAGAAATATGGTTTGATGCTAAGTTTAAAATGAGCTGGAGTCACCATAACAGAAAATAAATGCTTATTATATGAGTAATGACTGAGGAAGTTAGAATAATAAAACCCACCATCATGGTCTTGTAGGAAATGTGTAAGGGAATAGCTTTGTTCATTAATTGACCTGTACACAGACAGTCCTTCTCAGAGATGTCAATTCTCGCCTCCCCATAGTCTTTTTAAATCCATCCATTATTTTCTCTCAAATCTCACATTCCAGAGGGTGCGGATTCAGCCTCGGTGGTGTCCACGCTGCGCCACTCCTTGTTTCTCCCTCCCACAATGGGATGCTCTGAAGCACAGGCATTAACCTCTGCCCTTCTTCACGGCAGGCATTTACGAACTTTCTAGTTCCTCTTCTTTAAAACTGGAAGATTCAAGTTCAGGCTTCATCTACTTTCTCTCTCCTCTGTTAATCTGTTTTTCCTAGGTTTTTTTTTTTTTTTGTCATGTTTTTTGTTTGTTTGCTTGCTTGTAAATTCAACACTTACATAGGTCATCAAAGCAACAATCCGGATTCATGTTTCCTTTACTCTTTGACTCTTACTAGCCATTTCTGTTCATTCGTTTTGGCTAACCAGTTTTATTATTGGTATAAAACACTGCACCACCTCCAGTGCGATGCATAGTGGCTTCATTTGAATCTCCTAGGCCTGGCCACTTACATTAAACTTTCCTCTTCCTGCTCCAGCTTAGTGTTCAGGTTCCTCCTCAGTTACTGCTTTAATTACACCATCTCTTCCACCATGTCCCTCTCCATCAGTATACCCTACTGCTCTACTGTTAACATGGTATTTCGTGATATTTGAAGGATTTTTGCGGATGGTATACTCAAATACACGAAAAACAGAAGTTCTTGTTACTTACAGTTCAAAGCCAGAGAAGGATGTCACGCAGGGCCACACAAAGGGTTGCACTTATGTGTAGAATAAACAGTAAACTGAAACCTAAAGGCCTAGTGTATACATGCCAAATAAGGTACATTCAGAGAGGCTTTTCAGAGTCCCCCTGGAGTCACAAATTTCAGTGAATTTGTGGACCTAGGGGCTTTTCTTGGTTGTAAATGCCTAGCACCAGAGTAAGAAGGTCCAGGCATATAGTGGTCTTGTGTGTGAGCCAAAGAGAAGTATCTGCTGTTGTGGGGTTACCTGTTCACAAAGAATTGACTAGTGTCTAGGTGGGGTCTCTCAAAACTGGGTTGACAGTGTATAAACACACACACACACACATGCACACTACACACAGGAAAATATAACTTTACTAATTTCATGCTTATATGCAAGCTAAAAATATAACAAGAGATCAATTTATAGTTCTAAATTTTTCTTCTCCTACCTCATCTATATAAGCAGCATCCAATTCAAATCTCACTTTCTTTTCCAAGTACTACCACAGTTCTCCAACACACATTTTTTAGTTGAAACATAATATTTTTACATAATTATGCAGTACACAAAGGCAATTCAATATGTATATGCTCTGTGTAATAATCACACCTAAGTAATAAATATTTCCATTTCTTCAAACAGCATCATTTTTATGTGTTGGGAGTTTTGTATCTTTCTTTTCTAGTCACTTTTCAATGACAGTGTAGATTGTTTGAACCTGTAGTTACCCTGATGTGCTAAAGAAGAACAAGAAGTATTATTTCATTCTATGTTTTGGTGCTTTTTTAAAGCTTTGAAACAGCTGTTTATCCATCTACACTTAGCAATTCACATAAGACTTCTGTAATGAAGCTCTCATGGGAAAGCTACTAGTCTGTGGCTTCTTCCTGAGTTTCTTTCTTCCCACACCCCGTTTCCCTTCCTAGTGATCGGTGTTACACTCCACCTTTCCAATTCTGTGCAAGATATGTCATATATTATTCATTTACCTACATTATTTGGCCATAAAAAGGAATGAAACTCTGTCATTTACAGCAACTTCATTATGTTAAATAAAATAAGCCAGGCATTGAAAGACAAATACTATAAGTTCTCACTTATTTTTGGAAACTAATAAGTCAAACTAACATCATTTATGGAAAAAACTCTTCAAACAAGTTTTTTTTTTCCTTCACTTTCTTCCTTTTTTCATCATTCCTTTAATAATTTGATCTTCATTATTCCACTGGCACTACTTATGCCTTAATTGCCAATAAATTGCTGCTCCGTGTATAGTAACTTTTCATTTTATCCTACATTTGAACTACTTTGAAATCACTTTTTCCCCGGTAGAGACTTTCTTCTCTGAACTTCTGTGATGACCAAACTTCTTGGCTTGCTCCTCACTTCATTTCTCCTACTACTTCCTCTAAATGTGGCGTCTATATTCACCCTGATCATCCGCATCAGCTGTGTTCACCCCTGTGGTGATCCCATCCCGTGTCTCTGCTTTAAATCACATATGCATGTCCTAGACTAAAAATTTTAAATTTTCACCTGTAAATACCCCTTTGATCTTCAGATTGATACGTTCCACACCCTACTTGTCATCACCATTTCTTGTTGGGGAAGAAATTATTTTTGTCTACTCTAAACCATTTTCTTTTCATTATAAAATAGTTTTATTCTGGTCTCATTCAGATATCTGCATGTCTCAGGCAAGTTGAATGAAGCCTTTTATATTAACACATGATAAATGGTTCTATGATTTTTCAAATAAAAGATTCTACCTACAAAATTTCTAGAAAATATATTTTCTTACCCAATCAAAGAAAGACAAGAAAAAAAACTGCTCTGTGTTGGTATACTTCCTTCAGTCTCTTCTTTCTGAATGAGGGCCCCAATACTTGCAAGGCAGTAGCCATCTCGGAAAAGGAGGGCAAAAAGCACTGTACTACACAATTACCCAGAGTCTACTACCATGGGGCCACGTCACAACCACAGTAATATTTCCCATTTGTTGTGGCAGTAAGCCTCTCTCTAAATTCTAGTACTCAGAATTGTGTGTGTGTGTGTGTGTGTGTGCCTGCGTGTGTGTGAATGAAAAGGAAACCTTCCTGTGATGCTCTGTTATGTTATCTAGTTATGAATTGTTCTGTTAACATGGACTGATCCAAACTTATGCACACTTACACTCTTGAGTGTACAGAGAAAGTAAGATTCTCCCTACCACCCTTCCCACCACACTGGTTTGAATTTCCTTAGAAATCTTGAAATATGAATTTGAATACATATAGTTTACTTCGAAGATTATTCCCCAAACATTGATCTAGGAGGGCAAAGTCACACAGGCAATAGATAGCAAAAAATGTGAGTGCATAATCAAGCTGTTTACCCCTGTGGGCAACTGAAACATCTCACGGGGAATCGTTGCTAAATGGCATGGAACGCATGCTTAGAAATGCTCTACCCTTGGGGTGACAAAGCTGGTATATGTACAACTTCTCTAGGCCTCCGCTTGAGTGCTGCTGTTCGTGTTAATTCCCTGGCAGGTCTAGGCTGCCATGAGTGTGATCAGAACAACATTCTTTGGCTTAAATGAAAACCCTCAGG
>PVIC010059411.1:0-10126 GCA_004025085.1 Thryonomys swinderianus | reverse complement strand
AAAGCGAGACCCTGTCTCAAAAAAAAAAAAAAAGGGCCGGAGTAAAGCTCAGTGGTTCTGGCACCTGCCTCGAAAGCACAAAGTCCTGAGTTCCATCCCTGGTAATCACATACAATGCTGGGTGTGGAGACTCACACCCACCAGCAATCAATACCACATACCACAGTGCTGGGCGTGGTGGCTCACGCCTGTAATCCCAACACTCCGGAGGCAGAGACAGGAGGATTGCTGAGTTCGAGGCTTGCCTGGGCTACATAGTGAGCTCAGAGCCAGCCTGAACTACAAAACAAGACCCTGTCTCAAAAAAAAAAAAAATCATACTTAAACTGCAGAAAAGCAAATTTAAAAAAAATACATATCAAAAGAAGTCAGAGAAAAATGCCACTTTACCTATCAAGAACAAGAACAAAAATTACATTTAAATTCTCTTTACAAACTGTGCAAAAGAGAAAAAGCAAAGAATGGAGTGAACATTCGTTGGGAGTGAATGGGAGTTTAACATGTGGACAGAAACTAACCATAATTGTGCATTTAGCAAAATTATCCCTCAAAACTAAAGGAAAGAATCAGATTAGATCTCAATGTAAAACACAAAACTATAAAAGTTGTGGAAGACAGGAGAAAATTCAGGCAACCTTGAATTTGATAATAATTAAAGATGTAACACCAAAAGTATGATCCATGGAAGAAAAACAAATGAGTTTGATTTTATTAAAATAAAAAATGTGGCCGGGCGTGGTGGCTCATGCCTGTAATCCCAGCACTCGGGAGGCAGAGACAGGAGGACTGCTGAGTTCGAGGCTTGCCTGGGCTACACAGTGACCTCAGGGCCAGCCTGAACTACAAAGCAAGACCCTGTCTCACAAAACAAAAAAACAAAAACAAAAACAAAAATGTATCCTCCACGGGAATAAAAATGTGGGGGGGAAACCCCTGGGAAAAATATTTATAAAACATATCCCATAAAGGAACTATATCCAAAATACACAAAGAACTTTAAAACTCAACAAGAAAAAAAGAAACTCAACAAGAAACAATCCAACCCAAAAATGGATAAAAGTACTGACATCTCACCATTAAATATAAGACATATTTGTATGTGAAAATATGCTCAACATTTTAAATGATTGCAAACTAAAACAATGTTCTACTACACATACTGTATAACTAAAATACACACACTGACAATACCAAATGCTGGCAAGAATGTGGAAAAACAAGAACTCTCTTATACATTGCTGGTGGAAATGAAAAATGGTATGGTCACATTTCAAACCCTTCGACAATTTCTTACAAAATATAATCACTTATGATCCATCAATCATGCCCCTAAGTTTTCATCCAAATAAACTGAAAACTTACATCTACACAAACCTGCACAAGAATACTTATTTATAAGTGTTTACAATTGCATGAGATCACAACGCCCTTCAAAATATGAATAACCAAATTGCAGTAAACCCAGTATCTCTATAATAGAGTATTACTCAGCACAAAAAGAAATGAGCTATAGAGCCGCAAAAAGGCAGAGAGAAAATTTATATGCTAGGAAGAAGTTAGTTTGAAAGGCTACATACTGATTCCAACTATTTGGAAAAAGCAAAACTATAGGACAATTTAAAAGATCCATAATTCCTAGAAGTTGAGGAGGTAGAAATGAACAGGTGAAGCACTGGGTTTTATAGTATAGACACATGTTATTATGCTGTGACAAAACCCTATAAAATGTATAACATGAAGAAAAGACCCTAGCATGAACTGTAGACTTTAGTTAATAATAATGTGTGTGGACTGGTTCAATGAACCACACTAATGCAAGATGTTAACAGGAGAAACTTTGAGGGGGAGGGCACAAGGATATATAAGAACTCTGTACTTTGTGCTCTTTTAAACCTACAATTGTACTTCTAAAATTTTTAATTTTTTAAAGATTCTTGTATCATGAGGTAACTTTATTAAAGATGGACATTTGCCTGGAGAAAAATTTAACAGTTCATTTTACACAGCATTAACTACAAGGAAGAAAACAGCATCAGACAGCTCTTCTGCAGTGTTTTTAAAGGGCCTTTCCTCGTGCAGAGCCTCCCACACTCCTTTCTGCATTGTATTTCCTCTGCAGGATTTAACTATGCCAACTGTTACATGTTAGAATATATGCAATAGGGATTTCAGATTACTATTCCTTTCTGGAGGTAGCTCACTTAACAAATCTGAAAGATAAATGAACACATTTTCTCACAAAGCTTTTGTATTGTGCTATGTAATAATGCACTTTTAAATATGGCAAAACACAGAACAAAGAAGAAAATATAAATGCTTTAAAAGGCAGAAACATTTCACTAGGCTCCTTCCTCTGATCACCTGCATACTGTAATTTTGCCATAATTCCCAAAAATCAGCCCCGAAAATGGTTCTTGAAGAAAATACATATCTGAAAGAACTCAAGTAAAACACTAAAAGGTCCATCTACAAGAGTTGACAACTGCTTTTAAAAAATAAAGTCTTCCTTTTGTAGTCTTATATAGTTCATCAAAGTGGGTTTTCAAAAATGTCCCAATCCAACATTTGTCAAAGAAACTATGGAAACTATATAGCTGTAGTATAAACACTTTAAATAATAATTCATACTCCAAGGAATTAAGAATCTTTCAACTTTTATTTCTAGGATACATTCATCTGGAACCTTTTTCTTTACAATTTTCCCCCTAAGAGAAATGAATACAATAAAAATATAATCCAACTACCAGCAATGTTTGTAACCAGAAAAGAAGTAAAATCTCTGGTGTGATAATATAGGATCTTTTTAAAAAATATAAACTTCATACCAGAAATAAAGCCTGAATATTCTCTTTCTTTAAAAATATAATTTTCCTTCTTTGCTCTTCCATGTAAATCTTATAATCAACCACTTGGATCTAAAGTCTACTTTTAAACCAGCAATTATAAGACTAGGGCAGGGCTTTTCTTTTCCTACTTTGCATCATGTCCTGTATTATGAATCAACTAATAATTTTGGAAGTCTTCAAAGAAATGAAATGCCACTGGGTTATAGCAAGATTCTTCAAGATATACCAATCATTAGGAAAAAAAATCCCTGTTAGCAAACTGAAACCTTAAATTATATTTTACCTTATGAAATTAGAAAATATATACAAAACACGTGCAAAGTGTAAAGCTCTAATGGAAAACACTTTAAAATCTGCTTTAACAGAAAGGCTGCTGACTGGGATAGAAGAGTGGGAACACAAAGGCTTTGTGAAATATAAACTACCAGGAGGCTGGGATACAGGTACAAAGATAGCTCCCCAAGGTTGATTTGCAGTGACACGACTTTTTAAACTAACAATCAAGCCCAAGTAGTATAGAATAGCTCTCTTTATAGTGTTTTGGACCAGACTGAAAAGTCAGGTCATTGATGTTCAGTAGGAAGAAGTTAGACAGCTTCTTCCCCCCAATTCTGACTAGTTCTTCTATGCAGAGCTTTGTTATTAAGCCATTTTAAAATAGTATTGCAAAGCCCAATATATATGGGGATGGTTCCCAAAAAAGCCTATCTGGGAACATACCTCAACCACAGAATGGAATGCTACCTCCAAATAAACAGTTCTATCCGTAAAACCATAGGGTATTTTGTGGAACATGGAAGATCAGCAAAGAAGTAAGAAGTCTGGTAACAAACACAATCCCAGAGAGTGATTCCTTGTCTGCTAGGATGTAAAATAGAGTAAGAAAAAGCTTCTTTGCACATCACCGTAGTGAAACTAGACAGGCCTACAAAACAAATCCAGTAATGAAGGGCTGTAGACATGGTCCCGTATACCTGAACAGGGATGAGCAAAAGAAAGCGTCTTTACCAATCTGAAGGATGGGTGAACAGACAAGAGAGAATGGGTCTGGGTCACTGCATAAAAAAGGCTTTGCTAACAGCTGAGCAAGCCGTGAGAGGCTCTTTCTGGAGTTTCTAAACCATTTTCTCCTTGCCTCTGGGAGCAAATGCCGCTTTGCTAACTGGCCTTTTATCACTTTTTTCTGATACACTTAAACCTTTTCTTTGTGCCTTTTTCCCTCAAGAGAATATTCAGGCCATTTTTGCTTTTTCCTGATTTTTGCATTAGTAAGATTTATAAACTAGCCATTTGGGATCTCCCTAACTCTTACTGGGTGTATGTTGAGTACAAGACACCTCAAGGGGTGAGAATGTAGAACTTAAATGCCATTTAGAAAGGTGTCAAACCCATCTCACACTTCGACAAATCCATAGTATTAAAAATTAGCAAAGATAGGTTAAAAAAACTATTTTTGTCATGGTTTAACTATCGGACTTTAAATCAATTTCAATATTTCTTGTCAAGTCATTTGTACTGAAATAACAAGTCTGTTTTCTACATACAACAACAAAGTAAGATTCTTTAAAATATACATATATTTTAAACAAGTTTACTCCCTTTTACAATCACAGTTTTAGTCTGACATTTAAAATATGAACCTAAATTATAAATGAAAACAACAGTAGACCAAATGACAGTATAATTTATGTGAAACAATAATGCAAGAAAAAGTCAGCATTAAAACTCAGAAAATAACATAGATTCATTGGCAATCAACTCATATGACTAATCTGTCCAGAAAGGAACCTCATATAAAACAGTGCCCCCTTCTGTCACAGAAGGATATCTCATGCTTTTCTCATCTCATCCCCATGATCTGCCTTCATTATTTTTGCTGAGGTTTATACAGTAACTAAATGGCCTAACAGCAGAAACTAACCTTAAATAATACACCGCCTACTCCAGAATTTGTATGTGGTCCCAACAACTGTTTTGCATGATTTCTATATCATAAAATAATCCAATCTTTTAGGAGCAAAGGAGGTAGGGGCTTAGATTCACTCATATATAGTACTATAAATGTTACTAGGTTAAGGAAGTAAAGTGGAAAAAATAGAAGGGTACAGTAAATTTTCTCTAAACAATTCCATTAAATTAGACAGAACTGTCAAAAACGTATTTATTAAGCCAGGTTATGAAAGAGTGAAGAATTATTACCAGAATTTGCATCAATTTCTTGAAGGAGCTAACAATAAAACATTAAATATATATATATATACATATTTGTATGTTTACTTTGAAGAATCTTTGGTAACATTTCTTCCACACTGTCAAAGTTTTTAAAGTAAATGTCAAAATTAATTTATTAATCAGCATATGAAACATAAACTATGGTACTAGTCTTTTGATTCTCCTATAAAATGTCCTTGAGCCTATTAACTTGCACTGTTTGTGCACTTAAACACAGTATCTGTTTAACTTGTGAACATACAAAATGAGAGACTTATACCAGAAAGGAATTAGACAATAATGAGAATCAATGACAAAACATAACAATGACAACTGTTCTTAAGTAATTTATTTTTAAATTATAAGATTTACAATGTCTTGATTATGTAAAATAATCATAATGGAAATTAAACCAAATCAATAAGCCAAAAGATAAAGAAAACTTAGTTTCTTTGAATATCAGTATTTAAACCATCTTTAGAAGGATCTGATGTCCCAACTGCATCTTATGTATAAGATATGCTAATTTCAAACATTTCACTTGCAGGTTTAATTTCTCATTTTTAAATTTAGGAACTGTAACGTAATTTATTTCAAATTCTATTATACTTAGTGTTTATACTGCAAAAGCAGCAAATCCCATGTGTTCAATTGAATGTGGAACTGGGGCATAGCTTTTAGCTTTTAGTCAGAGATGGAAATTATACACTGCATTCAGTACAGTAAAGTACATTATATTAACCAGAGCGTAGAGTTTAGTACACTTATTGCAGAGTTGGTACTTCTTTCCCTCTGAACTGAACCAGCCGAGCTTCTGAGCAGACATATTACTGCTGTGGATAATAGGACTGCTGAGGGGGTTGAGGGAAGGGATATGAAGGCTGCTGGGGTCCTGGGTATGGAGCCTGTCCAGGGCTCTGGTGATACACTGGTGGATATGGCATATTATACTGGCCGTAGGCATAAGGATTATAGCCCATGGGCATAGGCATTTGACAATACCTGATGGGGAGAAGAAAACAAACAAACAAAAAAATTCATGGGATTGGTAAATCAAATATGAGAAAATGAAACATACAATAATTATTCCAAAGCCAATTTGTTAAGAAAGCCATTCTTCTATTTTTCAATCTATTAAATAGTTTCAAAGTATTTGTTAGAAAAAAACATTTCCATCTTATAATTAAAATTAAAGAATAGTATGTTTACTACTAGCTAGAAAACAAGACTGTTGAACGAAATAAGATTAAATTCAACTATCAAAGAAGGAATAAAAATAGAGACCATTTTGATATGGTAAAACTAATAACCTAAATATATTCTTGTTCCATAAGACACAGTACTCACCACAATGCATTTACACTTTACAAAGTTCTCATATTTGGAAGATGAGAGTATACTTATTAAATAAAATTTAGAGCACATGTTTTAAAAAAGTAGTCAGGTGTCTGGATTTTAAAGTAATATATTACCAAAAGGAGCGCTTGCTGTGGGTGTAGCTCAGGATAGAGAATTTGCCTAGCACATGAAAGGCACTGGCAACACCAAGGGAAAAGAAAAAAAGGAAGAAATTGCCACAAAGATGGCTAACCTTTAAGTAGGCATACTCCATAGCTAAGTAAATTTCTATTCAGTTATTTATTAAATGTCAAGACTTCAAAGTCTAGGTATGTAAACAAGGCCTCATTGGTCTTGCTATACATTAAGCTGAGAAAGGGCACCTATCACCTGTTGTTTTTGTTGTTGTTGTTTTGAGACAGGGTCTCGCTTTATAGTTCAGGCTGATCCTGAGCTCACTATGTAGCCCAGGCAAGCCTCAAACTCAGCAACCTTCCTGCCTCTGCCTCCCGAGTGCTGGGAAGGTGTGAGCCACCACGCCTGGCACTGTGGTATGTGGTTACCGGGGATTAAACCAGGGACCCTGAACTTGGTAGGCAACCACTGAAACCACTGAGCTAAATCTCCAGCCCCGGCACCTACCTGTTTATCACTTAAATAAAGGTTGCCCCAAGGAAACATACTGAATTCCACACCGAAGATATATATTTAAGTGCAACAAGAAAAATAAAAATGTAAATTTAAACAGTATACGCAAAAGCTTTCTGAACAGAACTCCAATAGCACAAAAAAATACCAAGAAATGGGACTAGAATAAATTTAAGCTTCAGCACAGTAAAGGAAACAGTGAAGAGACAGCTTATGACATGGTAGAAAATCTTTGCTAGCCATTCTTCTGATAGAGGATTAACCTCTAAAATATATAAAGAACGAAAAACTATTAATACCCTTAAAAATAATAACCAAATAAAAAAACTGGGCAAACTGAATAGACAAGTCCCAAAAGAACAACTACAAAGAGTCAATAAATGCATGAAAAAATGCACTTCTTAACTATTAGGGAAATACAAATTAAAACTAAGTTGAGATTTCCTCTAACACCACAGTGGGTATTATCAATAATACTAATAATTGTGATAATAATAATAATAAATGCTGGTATGGATGCAGGAGAGTGAAGGAAAGAAGAATTCTCCTACACCATAGGTGGGAATGTAAACTATAGTAGTATAACTACTATAGAAATCAGTATAGAGATTCCTCAAAAACTAAAAATGGAAATGCCATTTGATCTACCTATCCTTTCTTGGGTATAATCCAACATCCTAAAGTGATACTTGCAGATCCCTGTTTATAGCAGTACAATTCACAACAGCTAAGTTGTAGAAACAGCCTAGAAGCTTATCAACAGATGAATGGATAAAGAAAATGGGGCATATATACACAAAGAAACGTTCAGTCATCCAACTCATGTCATTTGCTGGAAAATGGATGCAACTGGAGACCATCATGTTAAGTGAAATAAGCCAAACTCAGGAAAATATTACACAGTAATTAAATAAAGGATTAATAACAGGAAACTAGAAGGCAGATTCTGTACAAGGGGAGGGAACATGGGACAAAAGGGGATAGTAGAAGAACTAGGTACTAGGGTTGAAAATCATCAAAACATACTGAATAAACATAAACATTTCCCAAAACGAACCTCACAATTCTGTACTAGTAACATGCTCTAATAATAACAAAAATAAATTTAAATAGCCTACGAAATCATTTTTCGATAATTCAAATGGGTATAACTTTTTTTTTTTTTGAGACAGGGTTTCACTCTGTAGTTCAGGCTGGCCCTGAGCTCACTATGTAGCCCAGGCAAGCCTCAAACTCAGCAGTCCTCCTGTCTCTGCCTTCCAAGTGCTGGGATTATAGGCGTGAGCCACCACATCCGGCAGGTATAACATTATTTTAATTTTAATTTCTATATAAACTGACAATAACACATAAATATTCATGACACCTCCACTTGGAGAATGGGTGCTCCTGTCTTTATAAAGTTAGCCAGAGCTGGAAACAACATGAGCCTACTGTTAGGATATACAATGTTGCATCCTTACCCAGGATATCCAGGATATGTAGGATAAGGCGGTCCCTGGGCCTGTGGAAGGGGGGCTGAGCCTGGGGTTTGTGAAGCAGCTGGTGCTGGAGCCGGCGTTGTGCTCCCAGTCCCCACTGGAGCTGGAGCTGGAGCTGGAGCTGGAGCAGTTGCAGACGGAGCTCGATTTGCTGGAAGCACAGGAGGTGGTGGCCGAGCTGGGGGCTGAGGCTTAGAAGGCTGTAAGAAAAAGTAAGCACTGAGTGCAAAATGTTTCCTGGTTCTCTCAAGTGGTTTTTAATTAAAATGAAAATATGAGAATGGAGAAGCCAGTCCTAATAAAGATATTCTCCCATATAATCAGAATAGTATTTCTACCCTCAGAAAAATTAATGATTATTCTTCAATATTTTCAAATGTTCCATCTGGATTTAAATTTCCATGTTTATCACCAAGGAGTTCCAATAGCTGACTTTATGAACCAAAATCAAGGTCTACGTAGTACAGTTGATTGTAATGAATCTTTCAGTTTTTTTTAAATCAAGAACATGCCTTCCTCTCCTTTTTTTCTATTTTAGAAAAGACCAACGTAGGTGTCCTATATAATGTCTCATTTTTTAAGACACATCCAACTTTTTTTATCGCACTGTTTAACCCAATTGTTTCCTTATGGCATATTTAACTTATTTAAATAACTACATTTGTCGTAAAGAGGAAATTACTTCAAAGGTGTGATTAGACTAGGCTTACACATTTTCTTGCCAAGAATTTATGAGTGAGGCTGTACTGTATTGTACACACTGCAAAGCACAAGAAGGATGGATACCTGATGCAGGTGCTGACCACTAGATCCCTCAGTGTGGTCTCTATCAAAACAGACAAGCAATCAGGATGACAGTAAAACTTCCATTTTAAAAGCTGTGTCTGGCATACTAACCGGCATGGTTCTGGGAGCTGGTGTTGGAGGAGCTGACGCATGTCCCCCTGCTGGAGAGGACTGATACGCAGGGGTAGGAATTGAAGGAGCACTAGGTTCTCTGGCAATGCTTTGCTGTAAGTCCCTTTTTAAAGACAAGAGTGTCAGAATTTAGAAATGGAAAAAATAAAACTATGCATATAAAATGTTTTATTCTTATTTTTCTTTCCTTTATATACAAAAGAGAAAATGGAGCCCAAATGATAGTATTTTACAATACATGATATTTTTATTCTTGACTGGAACATAAATCTATTTTTTAATAAAATGAAGTTATACCTTACTCTATTTCTGCTAACAAGGAAAGACAGTAAACTTTTTCAGATTATAGTCATAGCCTGAGGAAGGAACATGTTAACCTAGGCAAGTGAAAGGCTATACAATAACAAGACCTAGTAATTTTTAGAAAAAAACATAGCCTAGGGCCGGAGGGTTAGCTCAGTGGTTCCGGCGCCTGTCTCGCAAGCATAAGGACCTGAGTTCGATCCCCGGTTACCACATATAATGCTGGACGTGGTGGCTCACGCCTGTAATCCCAGCACTTGGGAGGCAGAGACAGGAGGATTGCTGAGTTCGCGGTGGCTTGTCTGGGCACCATAGTGAGCTCAGGCCCAGCCTGAACTACAAAGCAAGACCCTGTCTCCAAAAAGCAAAAAAAAAAAAAAA
>PVIC010059410.1:0-10125 GCA_004025085.1 Thryonomys swinderianus | reverse complement strand
TATAATGCTGGGCGTGGAGACACACCCACCAACAATCAACACCGCATACCACAATGCCGGACGTGGTGGCTCACGCCTGTAATCCCAGCACTCGGGAGGCAGAGACAGGAGGATTGCTGAGTTCGCGGCGGCTTGCCTGGGCACCATAGTGAGCTCAGGGCCAGCCTGAACTACAAAGCGAGACCCTGTCTCCAAAAAGAAAAAAAAAAAAAAAAAAGAATGGAAGCTACCATAGACTCTGGAATAAAAAAATATATTTATTTTACTAACAATTAGTTGATTCTGGGTAATATTGGATTTAAATTTCCATTTACTCCTTGCTAAGAAAAACGTTGTACTCTGCCCCCTGACACCAAGGCAATCCACTCTGCTCTTTTCCTATCAGAAAGCCCTTGTTCCCCTTCTGTGTTGGCTGGTCTACCACATACTGCTTTGTTGAGGATTCTTTTTCTTGTATGAGGGTGCTTACTCTTACTTTCTCATTAATATTAGGCTCTGCCAAGACAATCCTACATATATATGAAAGAATAATTTATTGTTTGGCTTGAAGTCTGATAAACTCTACCACTACCAGGACTCTAGTCTTTGAAAACCAATAAGAGTAGTTTCAAGGGCTGGAGGGTTAGCTCAGTGATTCCGGCACCTGCCTTGCAAGCACAAGGTCCTGAGTTCAATTCCCAGTAACCACATACAGTGTTGGGTGTGGAGACTCACTCCCACCATCAATCAATACCACATACCACAGTGCCGGGTATGGTGGCTCACACCTGTCATCCCAGCACTAGGGAGGCAGAGACAGGCAGATTGCTGAGTTTGAGGCTTGCCTGGGCTACATAGTGAGCTCAGAGCCAGCCTGAACTACAAAAGCAAGACCCTGTCTCAAAAAAAAAAAAAAAAAAAAAGAGTTTCTAGTTAACCATTGCATGCTCTTTTATGGATGCTTTGGCTAATCTTTTTCTCAGGTATCTAGCCCAAGTGACAAACAGGAAGTGGGCAAAATTAAGTCCACAGGTTTTTTGTTGTTGTTTGAGACAGGGTCTCACTTTGTAGTTCAAACTGGCCCTGAGCTCACTATGTAGCTCATGGTAGCCTCAAATTCAGCAATCTTCCTGCCTCTGCCTCCTGAGTTCTGGAATTACATGCTTGAGCCACCAAGCCTGGTATTTGTGATTGCCAGTGGGCATGAGCTACCATGCCCAGTATTCTTGTATGTGGTTACCTGGCCTCGAACCAGGGATGTTGAGTTTGCTAGGCAGGTGCCAGAACTACTGAGCTAAATCTTTGGCCCCACCAGATTGTTTCTGAATAAACCAGTGACTAGGTAAAGGTTTTACAGAAAGACATTTGCAATCAACTGGACATTAGAGAGGGCTGCATGTTAAACCTCAACTAAAATGTTATTGTAAAAAAAATCCATTTCTTAGCAAACTTTTATTAAAAAGAATTATACTTAAGTATTACTTTTTAAATTTGTCACTAAAAACTATTAAATTTTTGTCTTTTTGCTATATAAGTAAGTATTACTGACAGTTCTGTTGAGATACAAAGGCTAAAATACTATCTGGTCTTTTACAGAAAAAGTTTACTGATCCTTGATCTAATCTTTGATGTTGATGTAGTATGATTATAAACAGTTAATGAGTAATTGCTTTAGAAAGAGAGGAACTCAAGTTTCATAAACTACATAGATTTAGTTTAAATACATCATTTTATTTTTAAAATTTATTTGCTGCCACATATCAGATTTTAAAACTTTTGGTATATTGTTTATATATTTTCAAAGGATATTTATATTTCTTAGCTTACATTCCTAGGGTCACAATTGACTATTTATGACTAATATAGCCTATTTTGAAGATTGTTTCTTGAATATCAAATTATATGCAAGACAATTTGAGAAGATAACTCAGATCACCCTAATATATGTTTCAATAATGATACAATCTGGAATGGCTTTTTATTCAGTCACACCCACAGAAATGTCCACATCAACAAAAATGTCAGTGATTTAAAAAGAAAAAAAATTCCAATCGACTACTGTCTCAAAAAATAATTTTGGGAACAGGTTCTTCCTATGTAGTCCAGGCTGGCCTTGAACTTGCTATGTAGCCCAGTATGGCCTCAAACTCCTGGCTACCCTCCTGTCTCAGCCTCTCAAATACTGAGATTACAAGTGTGTATCACAATGCCTGGCCCTAAAAAAAGTACATATTTTAAACACAGGAATAACTACTGAAAAACATTCATATAAAAATGTCCATTCATACATCAAAAGAATCCCTTCAGCTGATGCCAAATTAAAGTGTGGAACATCCTGAATATAATTACAGAGGTATAGGTTAATAAACACTATATAAATAATTTTAATGCTTTTCCTCTTTTGCTTGGTAGACATTGAATTAGCAAGAGGAAGCCACACATGGGAGGTACATCCCTAAAGCTCCTCAAAAGCCATCCCTAAAGCTCCTCAAAAGCCATCATTGGATTTAGCCAAACCAGATGAGAGAACAAATAAATTCAGCCTGGACATGGGACTGTTTTACTCATCAGTAATGCCCACTCAGCAGACCTTTACAGATATCACACTATAAGCATTAGGACAATATTTGAAAAAAATTCAGGGTTAATTTAATACTGTGCTGCTAAGGTAGTCCTAGGAGAAATTATAGTTCAAGTAAACAGCTGTCTCTATTTACTTCTCTTAACCTTCACCCCTAACAGCTATTAGGAATTTAACAGTGCTAATAGATACTAAAACTTTGTAGCCTACCTCTGCTATTCCTTCCCTAGCTTCTGGAATTCAGGCCTACTCATTGAGCCTACTATCTGAGCCCAAGAGAAGGCTCAGATCTCCAGATCCTATAGAACTCAAAGCCAAGATTCCTTCTCCTAAATGATGTTACATTTTTTTCCTGTTTAATTCCTTCAGGACAAGATTAAGTTAAAAAGCCAACTAGCATTTTAGAAATTGGAGTAATTTCCCAGCCTTCTAGAAGAGAATAGTAGCTAATACCAGTTCTGTTACTCACTTGGACCAGGTACTATAGTTACTGTATCCATTTTACATTAATTAACTCACTTTCCTCTCACACTAACTATAAAGGAAGAACTTCTATCTTTGTTTATTTTGAAGATGAGGAACCAACCACAGAAAACCTCAAGAATTTTTCCAAGGCTGCTCTACTAAGTGAAAGGGTCAACCAGCTTGTCTTGAACAGTTTCTGTAGCATTCCTACACTTTCTGACATCCCCTTGCAAATTTCTCTAGGAACATTACATATACTGATTAAATTCTTGAGGAACAGAAATAATGGGCCTCCTGTTAATCAGACACTCTAGCTTTAAGTGTCCAGAATGACAAAAAAATCATTATAAACAGCAGTGTGGCAAGGACAAAGATAAGGTCGGTTCAGTTACTATCATGAGATATCAATCATACATATATAAAGTTTTGAAAAGGAATTTTAAGCTCTGGGCTGGATTTTCAGACTTTTCTTTTGAATCTCACACAATTCTTTATTAGCTATCTTCTTGCTCTTAACTGATATTTAATATTCAGTTAAACCCAAAGTGTATCTCAGACAGTTTGCTTCTTTGTTTTCTATTTGTAAGCAGCAGCTTTTGTTGTCTCCAAGTGAAACAATGTAGGATGTTATTTAAAATAGATATACCAGGATGTCAGATATGACAAGAACTTTCCCTGCATATTCTGTAAATATGTGTTTCATACTTGAATGCTTAAGATAAAGATTGTACCAGGCTTTCAAAATCCACATGCACATTTTTGCTTAATATATACCCTGATTGTCTAAAAAGTGAACTAAGAGAAGATAAGGGACCTGTGAAGAAGGTTAACATACACAGGTCAGTCTTATGGAAGTGCATGGAGTAGATATGCCATTAGCCATGATTTTGGTTCCTTGGAAGTTATTTCCTCTTCCTCCCTCCATCTTTTTCTCCTTCCTCACTACCTCCTATTTTTTCTTCCTCCTCATTCTTCCTTCTTCCCTTTTCCCTACCCAACTCACATTATTTGTTACTATAGAAAAAAGTAAAAGATATTAAATTTTAGTTAACACCCTGACTGCATCATGTCTTGTTAGTCTTTCCTGAAATGTTTGCCCAATGTCACATGCTGTACTACAATGTGACTCACATGCAGTGACTTCTGGCAGCATCAACCAGTAGCCTTCCTGCCATTGAGACTAGACCAGAAGCCCACAGGACCTCCATTCCCATATGGACAAGTCTGGGTAAGCTCTATAGAGGTCATACAGTGACTTCTGGCACCAGCCAGCAGCCCTCCTGCCATCAGAATGAGACCACAAGCCTGCAGGACTTCCATTCTCCTGTGGGTAAGTCTGGGTGGATAAGTCTAGGTGGATAAGTCTAGGTAAATCCTGTAGAGGGTGTTCAGTGACTTTTGTTGCCAGGCAGAAGCCTTTCTGCCACTGGGACCAGATAAGAAGCCACAGAACTTCCATTCCCATGTAAGCAAGTCTAGGTAAGCACCACAGAAGTTGTCCTGTGACTTCCAACACAGGCCACAAATCTTGCCATCAGAACCAGACCAGAAGCCTGCAGGATCTCCATCCCCCTTTTTGGACAAGTTTGGGACAAGACTAGAAGGCCTTGGAATCACCATTTCCTTGTGAGCCAAACTGGACAATACCATTGCATCGGGAAGGGACTCCAGGAACACCACCTCCTTGTCTGTGGACACTGGATAAATACAGAAGCAGTATTTATCCAGTGGTATGACAGAGGCCATCAGTGAGTTCCTCTGAGCAGTCCACCACATCAAAAAAACATACAGTGGAAGAGGGATGGAAGCCCGTTGATTACATCCATCAATCCAAGGAGGACAACACAAGTGGTAGCCATTCCCTAAGGGTTCCAGATATTAGAAGAAAGAGAATTGCAACAAACATTGCCCAGATAAGGCAAGGAATCAAACGAATAACATCAACAACAAAGGAATAGAAATAAGAAAAAAATTAACAACTCAGATACAAAAATCACCACAGGGAACTTAGGGAAAAAGGAAATGGAGCAAACTGAACCTCAGTTACAGGGACTCTGAGGTGGTAACCAAAACAAATCTAAAACAGATCTAGTAAAATGGAAATTAGAACTGATCTCTGAGATGAAAACAGATACTGTCAACAGTGAGAGACATATTAATAATGCTAAAGAAGAGTTCAGGGGCATGATAGAATCTGAGATAATAAAACCAATGGGACATTTAAAACAGCTTCAAGCAGAGTTCCAGGCAATTAAAATGAGAACGAAAGTTTGCAAAGTAGGATGAATGAACTGAGAACTGAATTTCAGACCTAGAGGTCAGGATTCCAGGCAATGAATAAGAAAGGTATAATTTATGGAAAATGGCAAGGAACCATGAGAAATCAATCCAACAGCTCCTAGACAATTCAAAGAAAAATAACATAAGACTGATTGGAATTACCCAGGAAGCAGGAGGCAATGCAAAAGACATGAAAGAAAAGAACTGCCCATAGATACAATGGCAGAAAACTTCATAGGAAAAGGAAAAGAATTGGACATACAGGCGTATAGGATTCCAAATGGCTATGATATGAAAAAAACCTACTCCTAGGATTAAAATTATCAAGGTTCCAGAAATCCAACAAAAGAATTAAATACTGAAAGCAGTTAGACTAAAGAACAAAAAAACACATATAAAGGGATCCCATCAGGATCACAGAAGATTTTGCAATGCAAATTATCAATGCAAGGAGAGCCTGGAGTGAAGTGTTTCAAGTCTTGGAGGAAAGCTTAAGACACAGCCTGGCAGAATGGATTAAATAAGATCCTACAATATGAGAAACACACAGAGCCTGAAATCCACAGACTGAAAGGAAAAGGATGGAAAACAATTCTCCATGTGACAGGAAACTCCACCAAAAAACAGGAATGGCCATCCTATTTGCAGATAAAATAGATTTTACACCAAAATTGATTAAGAGAAGCAAAGGACACTAAATCCTCTTACAGGGAACAGTCCAAGAGAAAGCAATGACATTTTTGAACATTTATCCACCAAATTCCACTGCAAACAACTATAAGACAAATTCTAATGGATAGTAAAAGCCAGATAAGCACTGATACAATAGTAGTAGGGGGCTTCAATACACTGCTGTCACAACCAGACAGATCGAGTGGACAAAAAATCAGTAAGGAAATACTTGAACTGAACCAAACTTTTGAACAAATGGACTTAATAGATGCCTATGAAGTATTTCACAGCAAATTCAGAATATATGTTCTTCTCAGCTGCTCATGGGTCATTATTTAAGTTCAAAGAAATTGAAGTTATTCCCTGTATAATGGCAGACCATAGTGCTTTGAAATTGAAGCTGAAGAGCAAAAGAAATTCCAAGATCCTCAAGAACACATGAAATTAAACAACACTATGCAGAAAAACCAGTGAGTCACAGAAAAAATTAAAGATGAAATTAAACAGTTTTTACAATTAAATAATAACTGCAATACTATATGCAGGAATTTATGGGCCACAAAGAAAGCAGTTCAGCAAGGGAAATTCATAGCAGTGAACACCCTACACCCGGCAAGCTCAAATAAACAATCTAATGGTAAAATTCAAGCTACTAGAAAAAGAGAAGGAAGACAGAACCTTTGCTAGAGAGGAAATTATAAGGATCAGTGCAGAAAATAATGCAACGGAGAATGAGAATGACACAAAAATCAATGAAGAGTTGTTTTATTGAAAGGATAAAATTGACACACTCAGCCAATTTTATCCAAAAAAAGGAAGGAAAAGGCTCAAACCCATGCTATTAGGAATGAAGAGAGAGAAATCACCACATATACAGTGGCAGTCCAGAGGATAATAAACACATACTTTGAAAATGTGTACTCCAATAAGATGGAAAACATAGGGACACATATGAACTTCCAAAGTTCAATGAAGATGATATGAAAATGTCAAATACCCCAATATCAATCTGTGAAATAGAAAATGTAATTTAAAAAACTGACAAAGAAAACCCCTGGCCCTGATGGCTTTACTGCTGAATTCTACAAAACATTCAAAGAAAAAATAACACCACTACTTCTCAAACTCTTAATGAAATTGAAAGGGATACAGTGCTCTCAAATTCTTTCCTGGAAGCAACCATTACCTTGATTCCAAAAAGAAAGAAAGATGCAAGCAAAAAAAAAAAAGAAAACTACAGGCCAATTTCCCTAATGAACATGGATGCAAAAATCCTCAATAACATATCAACAAACAGAATACAGAGAATCATCAAGAAGATCGTAAACCTTGTATCTCAACCTATAAAAGCTATTTATAAGAAAACAACAGCTAGCCTCATACTACATGATTATTTAATTGTTAAGATAGTTCTTGCTCTGGGAATAGTTGTATATTCTTTAACACATACAACTCCTTACAAAAAGCAAATATAGTGTGATCACATTAAATAAATGACCTGAAAGAATTATTAAGATAGTTGTAACTAATACAATATTTCTAAACCAACATCTTCATACCCACATTATATAAATTTTTAACATTGTCAATGACATGAAAAGAAAAAATTGTAAATACTTGGAAACAAAAAAGATTTTTGCTACTGAGCTTTGAACATATTTCTCTCAGAAATTAAGAACATGCTTCCATTGGTTAACTCTAAATAAATCCAAAAGAAAAAAAATAGGAAGGCTCTATTATGTTGTTCAACTTTTGAAAACTAAACTCCATTTATGATATATGCACACAGACAGCTTTTTAAACACTTACAAAACCATTTATATCTTTCATTTCATCACCATTTAATAGTGGCCATTAATGCAATTTCTTTAATTGATTTTATTGGTGCACTTTATGTACACATCATGATCACAATCAACATTGAAAATTTGTACCAGTACATGACATAACTTAATTCTCATTTTTTCCCATTCCCCTGCCCACCCTACAACCAACCCCACCCCATATATACATAATCTTTCTGCTTTTTACTATCACATTTTCCTCACGTTATGTACCCTTACCCCACTTTACCACTTGAATATTTTCTATTTCACAGCATCATACACTCTAGAACTCATGTATATCATGTTTCTTATATCACAGGAGAGGTACAGTATTTACACATCTGTGACATTTATTTTACTTATGTGTATGTTCTCAAGGTACATCCATTTTAGTATAAATGACTCAAACTTATCATTTATTATGGCAGAGTAATACTCCATTTTATGAAAAATACAACATTTTCTTTATTCCAGCTACAGTTAATGGGTATTTGGGTTGCTTCCAAGATTTAGTTATCACAAACTGAGCTGCTATGAACATGGGTACAGAAATGTCGCTGTGATATGAATCTTTTAATTCTTTCATGTATATCCATAGCAGGGGAAGAGCAGGGTTAAATGGGACCTCTAATCCTAGATTTTTGAGGAATCTACACACTGATCTCCAGAGCGGTTGTAATGGTCTACATTCCTACTAATAGTGGAGAAGGGTTCCTTTCTCCCTGAGGCCTTGCCATCATTTGTTGCCAAGTAATTTTGAGATAGCCATTCTTTGTACAGTTAGATGAAATCTCAGTATTGCTCTCATCTCCATCTCTTAAATGAGTAGTGATGTTGAGCATTTCTTCATATGCTTCTTAGCTGCTTTTCCTTCTTCCTCTACAAAGTGTCTGTTCATTTCAGATGCCCCTTTTTTAATAGGGTCTTTAAATTTGGTGGGGGGAAGACTGATTATTTTAAGCTCTTTATATATTCTAGATAGTAGCGCCTTGTCTGAGAAACAGCTGGTAAGGTTTTTTTTCTCCCATATTATGGCTTATCATTTCACTTTGGGGAGTTTCTCTTGCTTTTGAATTTTTTCTCTTTCATGCATAAGCTTTTTAATAAGATGAGATTTAATAAGATGAGATCCTACTTGTTGATTCCCTCTGCCAGTTCTCGTGCTACAAAGGTTTTATTCATACAATGTTTATACCAATCTCTCCAAGAGTTCTACCTAATCTGTTTTCCAGCAGGTTTAGTGTTTCTGTTTTAATATTTAGGTCTCTAATCCACTTTTATTTTAGTTTAACACACAATGAAAGAGATAGGTCTAGTTTTAGTCTTTAGCTGGTTAAAACCCAGTTTTTCCAGCACCATTTTTTAAAGAAGCTATCTTTCCTCCATTGAGGTATTTGGCTCCTTTGTCAAAGATGAAATGGCTAAGTGTATCTGGAGTTGTTCCTGGATCTTCTAATCTGTTCTACTGATTCTCAGATCTGTTACTTTGCCAGTACCATGTTTTGATCGTTTGTTTGGTTTTTAGCACTGTCCCTTTGTAGTATGGTTCAATGTCCTTGTCACCTAGAATTGCTTTTGCTCTTCTAGGTCTCTTGTGGTTCTAGATGAAGCTTTGGATTATTTTCTCTAGATCTGTGAAGTATGTGGTTGGGATTTAAATTTGGATGGCATTGAATCTGCATAGTAATTGTGAGAGTACAGATGATATTGGTTCTTCCCACCCAGGAACAAAGAAGGTCTTTCCATTTTCTCATGTCTTCTTCAAACTTCTTTTGCAGATTGCTATAGTTTTCAGAGTAGAGATCTTTCTCCTCCTTTGTTAGATTGATTACTAGATATCTCATTTTTTGCATGCTGTTGTGAAAGGGCTTGCATCCCTAATTTCTCAATGAATCTGTTCTTTTGTGTCTTTAATTAATTTTAAGAATTGAGGGTCTCTTTACAAGAACTCTACTTTTTCTCACATTCCAATACTTCACATGAATTTCAAAAGTGGTTCCTTCAGGGCCGGAGGGTTAGCTCAGTGGTTCCGGTGCCTGCCGCGCAAGCTCAAGGACCTGAGTTCGATCCCTGGTAACCACATACAATGCTGGGCATGGAGACACACCCACCAACAATCAACACCGCATACCACAATGCCGGACGTGGTGGCTCACGCCTGTCATCCCAGAACTCGGGAGGCAGGGACAGGAGGATTGCTGAGTTTGAGGCGGCTTGTCTGGGCACCATAGTGAGCTCAGGGCCAGCCTGAACTGCAGTGCGAGACCCTGTCTCAAAAAGCAAAAAAAAAAAAAAAAAAAAAAAAAAAAAAAAAAAAAGGGG
>PVIC010059409.1:0-10134 GCA_004025085.1 Thryonomys swinderianus | reverse complement strand
GATGGGCGATCACTTTGGGACAGCTGTGTGGTTCAGGAGACTCAGCTTGGGGCTTAATACTGGCTCCTTGGGAGATGGCTCCAACTGGCACTCCTCCCTCTGTTTGGGGCAGTGACTGTCGCTGGAGAAGTCGAGTATATCTTCCTGAGCTTTAATGTTCAATCTAAACATCCTGTTTTGGTCAATCCAAAGAAGCACGAGCAACAGGAAGCTTGTTTGTGTTGGGCTGTAAGAGCTTTTGGAAGATCCCACTGAGCTTTGCCCATGTGCATCATGGCCTCTGGTCTCTGGTGTCTGCAGCAAGATGAGTGTCACGTTCATCGGAGGCGAGCTGTGCGACCAGGCTCGGGCGAGAGCCGCCAGCCCTCACTCACCCGGAGCCTGAGGCTGCGAAGTCCAGACTGCCCTGCACACGAGTGATCCTTTTAACCACTGACTTTGGAAGCGTGGACTTTCATGCTGCGTAGCAAATGTGCACAGCTCCCACCCAAGAGTTCTGTTTCTGAACAAGAGAGTGATGCTTCCTCATCTCTTCCACACTCTAAGAATCACCGTTTTCTTCACTGGTTTAAACCTGGATCTCTAAAGCTCAAAGGCTCCCACCCAGAACCTTCACTCTGGGCTAATGGTCCACAGGGCCTTCTCTACTTGAGAAAAGATGGGCTTTTATGAAACATAACTCCCCTTCTATGAGCACTGAGGTTCTTAGATCTGCATTTTCTGGGTTTTGGCAAAGAGTTTGCTATTTCAGTCGGTGTTAAATGTCATGCAAGTACCATAATCCTCTCTCCTGATTTACTGGCTCTCTGCCCATGATCATATATATATATATATTTTTTACTGATAAAGTTTTTGAAATGAAATGGAGCCAGCCAACAAGCAAATTGCTTTTCTCTCACTGAGATTAGCATTGGAAATTGAAGAACATTTTAAACAATCACAAAATTTGTCTTCAGTAGTAGAGAAGAGAAAAGCCACAGCACTACTTCCTGTTCTATTTAGTTCAGTAGCCAGTAGACAACGAAAAAGTGTAATCTTAAGAAAGATAACTGGGCTCAGCTTTGTTTGCAGATCTTATAGGAAGTTCGTAAGGATACCATCACACTCTCACTTTAGGTAGAGGAAGTGGATGAAAAGTGAACAGTTAGGTCGGGAAATCAGAATTCAATAGTTTTTTTTAAGATTTTAGCATGTTCCTAAATGGAGCTGCTTAAATAACGGAACACTTCTCATAGTATACCCTCCACTTGAAAAAGCAGGACACTTATAATATGAGGCACGGCCATCCCAGATTAACCATGAGGGCTGGAGCTTCTGGCACCATCTTACATTTTATCCTACAACTGGGTGAAGACATGATCATACTTAGGTTGTGAACAAGCTGCTGACACAGGGCCAGAAACATGTCAGTAATCAATAAATAGCTGGTGTCCTAGAGTCAAGGTCTCAGTTGTCCTTTGAGTACTATGTACATTAACATGTAGAGCAACACCATATCCAATAAAATGAAAGTTTTATTGATTGTACTTTGGACAGGATTTCCTCTTCCCCCTCATGGAGAAAAATAATACGACTGCAAAAAGTGATGAAAAGAGAGTGCAAGAGGGATTTGAAACCAGACTAGAACCCTGGGGAACACATATGCTACTTTTAACCTTTCCCCTGTTGTCATATCAAATGGAATATTATGTTACAAAGAGAGGCAGGTATGCAGCTGCAAATGAAATATTTCCTAATAAATGATGTTTCTATTTCTGAGCTCCATTATTAAAATTCATGGAATGTTTGAGCGAAGTGTCACTCTGTGAATGTAAAGCTCACAATAGAAGCCTACTTCACTTTGCAACTCTAAGCAAGTAGATGGTAGGGAAAGAAGGATGAAAAGATGGCGTTTTTCTTGAACATTTTCCCTTTGGTATGTAATGAGGAATCTCTCTATGTACATCCAAGGATAAAGGAAGGCTTTGCTCACTGTCTAAAAGATAACATATTCTGAAAGACATTGTCGGAACTTTGGCATCGTACCGACTGGCTGTGCATTAGATCAGAAAGCAAATTAGATATTGATAGAACTATTTTGAGCACTCAATAAGTTTCTGATGATTGATATCTTTATGCTGCTTGATAATATCAACGCTGGCATTTAGAAACTAGAGAATGCGACTGTAATGTAATATTCTCTTTGTGGATCCCTTAAGTGTAATCTAAACTCAAAAGACTCATTACTTAAATAACAGGATTTAGAGTTGACTTTCACAGACATAGAGAAAGAAAATTAAAAGATCAGCTTGTCCATTGTGCACACAACTACCCTTCTAACCACCCTTCAGTCTGAACCGGAGGGCAAAGAGGTCAAGGGATTTAAAATTCTTCTATGACAAGGGAAAGAACTGGGTTCCAAAATTGTCTGTAAAACTGTACCCTAGAGAACAAATGAAAAAACTACATATGAAGCAAGCAGTTCACTTCGTGAGGTGGTTGTTTCTGAGACAATAGTCAGCTTAAAACAAAGTGCCCTGAAAGCCACAGAGAGCACCACTAGCCCCTTCTAAATAGTATTTCCTAAAATCTAATCTAAAAGGTGGAAAGGTGATGAACAGAGAGTGTGGGGACGTATTCCACAGCCTCTACTTGTCTTTGGCCAGTTCCTTCTCATTGTCCGTTTCATTGTTCATGAATAATTGTTCCCAGGTTTAATCAATCAATAAATTAAGCATTTGTTTTGCCATTCATCCAGGTATGCATTCAGCAAGTATTTTCAGTACTTTCATGAGCATCTCGATAGAGCAGGAAGAAACACAGATAAAATCTCTTCAGTGAGCTCACCTTGTGGTTAAAGAGGACAGGTGATTAGCAAGTGAATATCGGAGATCCGTGCTAAGTAGATAAAGTCAGTAGAGAATGAGGTAACACAATCAGTGGGGCGGCTATTGGGAATGTCAGAGTATGAGATGATAAGTTTAATTTGAATTAATGATTTTGTGAACAAAGGGAAGCAAACATGATCATAATGGGTCAAAATGGTCAAGAAAAACACTGTCTTTTTACCCTTCTTTCCCTACCATCTACTTGCTTAGAGTTGCAAAATGATGCGGGCTGTCCTCTGTGAGAAAATGACATTGTGATCTTATACAAATGTTGAGGAACTAGAGAAATTTTGGACCTGCAAAGAGACATGAGAATACAAAAATGCAAATTTGTTTTTGAGACATGAAAATTAAAACATCAGAGAAGAAAAATACGCAACATGAGATTATTGTCATAAAGATATCCTTAAGAAAATATTAGTCACCTTCAAGGCACAACAATAGAAATTACTGTGAAGAGAAGAGATAAGTGATAGGGAAATTTAAAGTAAGTTAATGTGAATATAATTAGTATCTCCTCAGGAAAAAAAGATTGAACAGATAATGAAAATTGGGTGAATATTTTCCAAATTTGATGAAATCTAATGACCCACAGACATATCAAGCATAAATGTGACCAAAACAACCCCCGGAGTTGGAGTTATGAAAAACTGTGCTGAGGGTATTATAATTCCAGTAACAAAGTAAATAATAAAAGTCTTAAAAGCATTCTGAACAAAATGACATATTGCATATGTAGGGACAAAAATAAAAGCTACAGTATCTTTTAAATCAGAAATAAACAACCCAAAGGCAAAAGGGTTTCAAAATGCTACAAAAGTGACAATCTATAAATCTACATGCAGAGAAAATGCTTTTCAAAAACAATGAAAGAGAAATAAAGTTACTTTTCGATTTACAAAAGCTTAAAGAATATATCCACTAAAAAAGTGTTGAACAAAATCCTTTATGGAAAAGGAAAATACCAAAGGGAAATATGGATCTATGCCAGGACAGGAATATTGAAAAAAGATCTATGTACACAACTGAAAGACTTGTTTTTATGTTTAATTTATGAAAAGACAATATATTATTCCAAGTGAAAATACTAACAGCAATACTCGAGATAAAAATGACGGGAAAATAATACAAAGAAAACCAGTGGAAATGAAGACATACTACTGTGAGATTCTTACATGCTGTTGGAACTGATCTGCATCACCCTTGAATCACGACTGTGATAACCAGACAACTGCCATGATAGTCCTAAAATGGTCTTTCATTTATAACAGCTACAGATCTGATATTTCTGAAATTCAAAACATGAATTTCAACCATGTGAATTGGTAGATTTTTTTTGTGTGTGTGTGGTACCAGGGATCAAACTCAGGCCCTTGTGGGCCCAAGGTTGGCGGGGTACCACTTGAGCTAAATCCCCAGCCCCTAGATTTTTAATTTGGTGTTCTGGTTTCTCATGTGAAAGTTAAGGCATTAATCAGGAAAGAATTAAATACTAAAATTCCAAATGAGGGCATCGTTTTGGACTCAGATAAAATGGAGAATCTCAAACTTCCTGTCATTCTCAGACTTCTTTAGAATTGGAAGAGGTTGGTACTCCCGTGGTCAGGGAAACTCACCCACTTCAGGCTGAAAGCTCTGTGATACCCTGTAAAGGGGCTCACGACCCTGAAGACCCACTGCAGTCACCTCCTAGGAGCAGTCCTGTAATTACCGTCCCATCTCAGTGGGCTCCGCAGCTGTCCTCAGTATTCCTGGCGGAAGTCGATGCCACATCTGCTGAGAGGTTGTGGGACGATGCTCCTGTGTATCAACAGGGATGTGGGCAATGCAGGGAGGAGTGTTAAGGGCGACACACACAAGAAGGCAACTACTACACTGTGCTGGACTGAATTCACTGAGGTGGGTTCACCCGATGGATCGTCCAGACGTCACATACTGTCTTACGCCTCTGGCTGTGGCACTGAACAGCTACTTGCATGTTTACCTGGATATGAATTAAATCAGAATATCCACTTAAGGGCGTCAGGGTGCAGAGCTTCCTTGACGTGACAGAAGAAGAGAACCCAAAGGCCTAGGAAGACAGAAATGTGGGCCAGGATTTTTCAGAAGTGACATAGGTGCCCATCTCACACTCAGCTGTATAAGAACTAGGAAATACTCTTTGAATGTTCATAAATACATTTGTGATAAGACAGTTTCTAAAAGAGCTTATGATTGGCTCCATTGTGAGCTGGTGAGCTGCAAGGAAAATCAAGATGGCCTCCTTAATTTCAAGAAAGAGTGATGAGACCCCAGAGAGGCAAAGGCTACATGGTGGTACTTAATCATCAAAGTCGAGGTGGACAAACCAAGCCCGAAGTGGAAACAAAAGCTGGCCAGTAATTAGAATGCACTGACCTGAGGAGATCTTCAGTGTTGGGCAATTGGTCACAGTGTCCCCAGGACTGACACAGATTGATAGGCTACTAGTGTATTGCTCGATTCACATAACAGGGAGCACTCTAAATTCGGTATCAAGACTCTCAGCTCAGGTTTGCAAAGTGGAGTATTCTCGCCTCTGGCCAGGCCGAACATTTGGCTCAGTTCACAGACCCATGACCCCTGGACAGTCAAGAAGTCCTCGTCCTTGTGAGGAAGGACGCGGTGGCACTGTGCCAAGCGCGCACTGTAAACCTTCCTCCAAACCCTCCGCAAGGGCTGAGCAGCTACTCACTAGCACTGGGGAAAACGACTGTTTTCGAAAGCAGGCTGGGGGGTCGCGCTCCAGGTAAGACTTTCATCAGGCTGCTGTGGGGTCTTCACACTGAGCCGAGTGCTGAGTGAGGTGGTCACCAAAGGGAAAGGACAGCTGACCTTCCCAACGGAGAGAAAGAAGTGTGCGTTGCAAAGGAGCGGCTCAGGGGTGGCTCTTGGCACTGCCGTGCTCAGAGACAAACACGAGTGGAAAACTAAGGTCGGGCCCAGAGGCATGGGGCTGAAGGCTCAGCAGCTGGGAGCGAACATTTAGGTTACTCTACTCTGTAAAACGGAGGAGTTGAGGGTCTAGATGACACCGGCGGGAGGCCAGATGGCCAGCTACAGAGAGCCAGACCTCACTCGTGACTGGCCCTCTGAAACCGCGCTATTTTACACATTTTCTTTATTCTTGCTATCACATGTATGGCGTATTTACCTACATTCTCTCCTTCACGTTTGTTTTGGTTTAAGTATTCACCTTCTGAATAGGTTACTAAAGATTAACCCTTTACTCTTTAGGTAAATCATCACGTGACAGTCATTGGATTTGAAGAGTGATTGGTATTATTTACAAATGTCAGCAGAATCTGTCTGTACTTTCTCATCTTTGAGCAAGAACCTTACCTGGAAGAAAGGTGTGTGCATCGGAGCGGGGAGGCGCGGCTGGTGCTGTTGTCTCGCGCTGGGAGCCAGACCGCGGGACTGCGCCTTGGGAGCTCCGGGGCCAGCGGGTGGACTGGCAGCCTCGTCAGTTCTCGCGCCTCAGTTCTCAGCGTGCCTGTCAGTCTAAACCCGCTGCTCAGCTGTTTCAGCATCTCTGCCCTGAAGTAACACAGAACGACACTTTCTTAGTGGAAGGCGCTGTTGGAAGCTGCGGGGAGGACCCTCCGGGGCGGGCGGCCGAGCCGGGCCAGGGCGCGCGGAGGCCCCGAGCTCCGCCCTCACCGCGCCCGGCGCTGACTCTTCTTCAAGGCCCTGCGCGGGCCTGGGTTGGGGGGCTCTTACTCCTCCTCGGGACCCTCGCAAGGTCGTTCGGTTACTGACTTCCTATTCTCTGTCTACGTCCTGGAAGTTTCTTGTTGTCTGCTTCGTAGCTGAAGGGCAGCCTCAGAAACACGGCCGGAGACAGTCAACTTCTTGGCTCTTTGGTTTGCTGAATTATAGCTTCTCACCCTGATCTGAATCTCCTTTAAATTCTCTCTTCATCCAATGCGCTGCCTTTACCCGCAGTTCCAAGATCCAGTTTCTTTGCATCATGTCCATTTTTTATTATAGCAAGTTGTTATACATTTCAAACTTTCCTTCTTTTTAGTTTACTCTGTGATCTCTCTCTCCTGAGTGGACCCAAATGGCTACATGCATTTTAACAAGCTGAAAACTAAAAATTGCATAATCACCCTAGTAGGCACTAAAAACCATTGAAAATATTCAACATCTACTCTGGACAAAGTAATTTCAATAAGCAATGAATAAAATGAAACTTTGCTAACTGGATAAGACATCTTTCAGAAACTTCTGCATAATACTGAATGATTGAATCATTTTGCCCTGTTACAAGGAAAAGATTTCTGCTCACACCATTTTTATTAGCCATTCTACTGAAAATCGTACTCATTGCAGTAGGTTTAGATAGAGTGACACAGATAGAGAGATAGATATGGAGATGGACATGGATAGCTAAACATGCAGACGGACAGAATCCAAGTGGGAAAAAAGGAAAATTCTATTTGTTAATGACATAATGATCTATGTGGAAAATCCTATAAAATCTGAAAGATAGCCTCTGTAATCAATGAGTTTAATAAAGTTTTAAGATGCAGAAATAACACAGATTTATTTGTATTTTTATGTATCAGTGCTGGACAACTAGAGAATATGTTTTTTTGAAGGGAATACTACTTAAAATAGTATTAAAGTGTAGTAAGTACTTAGAGGTGTACTTGACACAAATGTTTGACTTGTAGAATGAGAACTAAAAAATATTGCTGAAACAAACAAAAAGACCAGATGAGATGGACAAAGTGTTGCTTCAGTTGATGTTGCTGAAACAAATGGAACTATTTGAAAGTAATTTGGAACCATCAACTTTAATCCACCCTTAATGTTATAGGAAAAAAAAAACCAGTGTCTTCTGTAGACCAAAAAGCAAAAGCTAACACAATGTAACTTCTAAAAGAAAACACAAAAGAAACTTTTTGGGCTGTGGAATCAAAGATTACTTATTTACAGCACCAAAAGTACAATTAATTTATCAATTACAATTAATTTAATTTATCAACAATTTGTCCTACAAACTGTAAGTTAAATTAAATTCCATCAAAAAATAAAACTTTTTTGAAAAACACAGGAGAGTGAAAAGAAGAAATTGGAGAAAGTATTTACAAGTGTAATAAAGGACTTATTAATATTTAAAGGCATCTCACAGTTCAATAATGAGGAACCAAAAAAGTCCACATTGAAATGGACTATATATTTGAATATTCCATAACACAATCTACAGGTACCAAGTAGGACAGGAACGGGTCGGTGTCGCTATGGTAACAGCTTGATGTCATCAATGGTGAGGAACTGAACGGCAGGAAGATGCCAGGCACCCCTGGCAGTGCCCGCTGAGGCCTGGCCAGCCCAGGGCTGTGGTCACTGAGGAGCAGAGGAAACCCAGGGCAGCCTCCTAGTGAAAATTCAGAACAGTGTAGCAGCTTAAAGCTGAACTGTTGGCAACACTTTTGAAAGCTGACTGTGTAACTAACTTATGTTCCAGACATTGTGATTATTACTGTTTACAAGGTGAAGAGAAATCATACATCTATAAAGACCTGTACACAAATGTTCTTGACAACTTTGTTTGCAGTAAAAATGAAAAAGCAGAGAAAACCCCAACTGTTATTTAACAGGTAAAAGGATAAACACATTGTGGCACGTAAAATAAAAGAGAATGAATTATTGATACATGTAAGTATATGAATGAATCTCAAATTAATTATGTTGGTTGAAGTTAGCCAGATGGCAAAGAAAACACACTGTATTCATTTACATAAAATTCTGGCAAAGGCAAATTAACCTGCAGTGATGCAGATTAGTGACCGCAGCTCCTCCTGACAAGAAGGCAGAGAGAAGATGGTTATTTTGCAAATCTGGTTCCACGTGGGGGAAAAAAAATGAGAGTTCACTGGAGATTTTTAGGCCAAAAGCGTTAACTTGGGATGACAAGATGGACAGAGGCAGAGAGTGGCGATGCTGCGAGAGGAGACTGTCGGCGGAGCCGGGAGAGAGGAGTGGGCGGCCGGGCCTCGGGGCTGTGCCCTCCGCGTCGGAGCCGCCGGGGCGAGCAGAGAGGGCGCAGAAACCCCCGGCGGAGGTGGGGTTCGGGGCTGGCCCGAGGTCGGCAGACCGGCTCGCTGGGAAGCTCGGTGTCTCCAGACTGCTTGAGATTTTCCCCGAAGCACCGCAGATCTTACCTTTGGGCCTTTTCCTGTTCTTCTGGCAGCTAGAACACCTTTCTTTTCTTCTCCATTTATATTCTCTGGGCTCTCAGTAACATCCAGCAGACAAGAATGACTGATTGGAAACTAAAATCAAATTAAAAAAATAAAACAACAGAAGAGTCAGAAGTTTCTTTTTCAAAAATATCATTTTCTTGCCAAAATTGCTTGCGATGTCATGACCCAATCACCTCTATGTGTTTTCAAATTCTGTCTCACATCATTTTATTTTCCTGATAGTTAGGAACATATATTTGTAAAGCACGTGGGAACATCCTCTTGCTAAAAGGAAAATGAAATGCTAGACGTGGTGGCTCATGCCTGCAATCCCAGCACTTGGGAGGCAGAGGCAGGAGGATTGCTGAGTTCCAGGGTTGCTTGGGCTCCACAGTGAGCTCAGGGTCAGTCTGAACTACAAAAGCGAGACCCTATGCCAAAAAAAGAAAAAAGGAGATAACTCAGGAAATGTGTACTATCATTTGGAGATTTCCACAACATTTAATCAAGAGGGAAAAATAGGAGCCACGATTTGGGAAGGAAGAGCCCAAGGCCAGGAGCCCAGGGAGGAATCATAGTTAAAAACGGCTTGGGGATGAAAGACGCAGGAATCTGCTGCCGAAGACCAGCTCCGCCCCACGAGTGAGCTTCTGCAGATTCATTCCAGGCCTCCGTGACATTCAAGGTGGGACCAACACAGAGAGGAAATATCTGAATCGGGAATCTGAAGGTCTGGATTCATATTTGACCTTTGCTACTAATTGCTGAGAAATGGCAGACAGATAACGAAGTCTCAGTTTAATTGTCTGTAATGCGACAATAATTAAACTTGTGCGGTCTACTTGCCAGAAATCAAAATGACAAAATTTATGTGGGGCATTATTAGGGTTAGACGTCACTCTGGAAATCACTGTAATATTTACTTGTGATTTCACATGTCTTATTGCTAGTTAACTAGACAGAAACACAGTAAACATACTGAAAACAAGAGACCTCTATTAGACATTTGCCTCTGCGAGCAGAACTGTGCACAGCTGCGCCGTGGGCCGGGC
>PVIC010059408.1:0-10112 GCA_004025085.1 Thryonomys swinderianus | reverse complement strand
GGAGAGAGAGGGAGGGAGAGATTCCAGCCGCATAGCTAGTAGGAGAGCTGGCAAACAAGCCAGTCTTCTGCCATCCTACAAAGCCAGGTCAAACTGCCCTCTCTGAACCTTTCTTGGAGAGACTGTCCCTTCAACTCTAGCACAGCCTGGAGATGGAACCAAGGGTCACTCTGAGCCTACAGCCCCAGCTTTTTTTTTTTTTTTTTGAGACAGGGTCTCACTTTGTAGTTCAGGCTGACCCTGAGCTCACTATGTAGCCAGGCAAGCCTTGAACTCAACAATCCTCTTGTCTCTGCCTCCCGAGTGCTGGGATTACAGGCATGAGCCACCACACCTGGCCCAGCTTTTTATTTTTACCTTTCAATTTGGAGACAGGGTTTCACCACCTTGCCTAGGCTGGCTTTGAACTTGTGATCCTCTTGCCTTAGTCTCCAAAGTAGCTGGGATTACAGGCCACTATGCCCAGCTTGCAGGTCTATCTTTCTCAGGTATCAGATGCCATTTCAGATCCTGCTCCCTACACTAGATTCTTCAAGCACTTTCCTTCTCAGCTTGCTTTCCTCTAAATGTAGAACAGCACCTGGCAGTTGGTAAGAACTCAGTGTTTGGATGAATACATGCATGAATAGATTTCGCTTTCCATATCCTCTAATTTGTGGCTTAGGAGAGTTTAACATCCTGGTAATTAGGCTACTTAAAACTTGCCTGTGTTGGGAAACACCTATATTTTGGTCTGTAAAAAGGGAGTGATAATTACTTTGTCCCACTCCTTCTGCCATTTTATAGAGGCTAATCAAGTATTTCATTACTCGAAGAAAAGTGCTTTAACATGTTTAATTATGTATATTTTAGGAGTGTAATCTTTTAGCTGGATTGTGTTGGACAACAGCTATTCCTGGGAGAGGCTTTGAGGAGAGTAAGCTCTCCTATAAGCTATCATGGCACCTTAACAACAGTAAGAAAAATAATATTGTCCAATTTGCACAGTGGTGCTTTCCTCCATCATATATAAAGTGTAATTGAAAACATCCTGAGAAATTCTGTTGTGGATCTCTTGGTCTCTTGATCTCTTGTGTGCTAGGTTCAAGACACAGCTCTAACCTGTCTACAGAGATGAGACCCAGAGCTGCTGCTGGGCTGCTGTATGGGACCTGTCTCCCTCCCACCACGGAATTTAGGCCCGAGTTTGGAAGACTTGTTTCCTCATTCATGCCTCAACTCTCTTCCTTCATCTATATGTTGTCAGAAATAAGGATTCCAGATCACTGACCCTTACTCCCAGAGGTCATTTCTGTGTGTGGGCTCAGAAAGCCCATGTGAGACAACACATGTGACTCCTGCAGTCATGTGTTGTCTGAAACAGAAAAAGATTTTGAGAAATGCATTGTTCGGTGACTTTGTCATTATGTGACTATTTGTAGACTGTTGTACTTACACAAACCTACATGGAATGGCCTACTGTATACCAGGGCTGTGTGGTACAGTCTGTCACGCTCAGGCTACAAACCTGTACAGTGAGTAACTGTTAAACACTGTACACAGTTGTGTCTAAATATAGTTAAATGCAGAAAATGTACAATAGAAATAGGGCCAAATGATCAAAAATGGCACACCTATTTCAAGGCCTTTTTCTGTGAAAGGAGTGTGCAAGACTAGAGGTGGTCTGTGTGAGTCTATGAATACATGTGGAGGCCAAGGATGTTGCTGTACATTTATGCTACACTGAATTTATTGAAAATGTTTTTCCTTTTCACCTATAAATTAACCTTAGATTACTGTAACTTTTTTTTTTTTTTTGAGACAGGGTCTTGCTTTGTAGTTCAGGCTGGCCCTGAGCTCACTATGGAGCCCAGGCAAGCCTTGAACTCAGCAATCCTCCTGTCTCTGCCTCCCGAGTGCTGGGATTACAGCATGAGCTACCACGCCTGGCACTGTGGTATGTGGTATAGATGGCTGGTGGGCGTGAGTCACCATGCTCAGCATTATATGTGGTTACCCAGGATTGAACTTAGGACCTTGTGCTTGTGAGGCAGGCGCCGGAACCACTGAGCTAAATCTCCGGCCCTAACTGTTTTACTTTATAACCAGAATAGTTAGTCTCTTCTGTGGTACTACTTAGTGGAAAACATAATACAACTGAAGATGATAGAAATTTTCGGCTCCATTATAATCTTAGGAGACCACCATGGTCTATGTCATGGGTTGTTGAGAAATGTTGTATGGTGCATGACTGTATTAGGTCTTTTCTTTTATGCTCTGCTTTTTTTTTTTTCTTTTCTGCTTTCCTTACTTGACTGTGTCTGGTTAGTCTGTTGTGAAAATGTTCAGTTTTGGTTGAGACTGATTCCTGCTTTTGCTTTTATTCCTCATTAGTTTGACTAGGTTCAGAGAAAAGGTTGAATATCCTTTTCTTTTCCATTAACTGTATTAACCATGAAAATAAAAAAGAATCACCCACATTCAGTCTGAGTCATGATAGTAGGAATATAGAAATTGGATTCTGCCTTTGCAGTCTGGAAATCCATCTGTCCCTTTGGGTTGGATATGGACACACGTCAAATGTTTTTAAAAGGTGCTATGGGGATAACTGGGACCTTGAGGGGTTCCACAAAAAACAGCTCTTCTTGCTTCTGGCAGGGTAAAATTCAGATCTGAATTGTGCAACATGCTTAGTGCCTCAGAACCAGTACTGAGCGGCTAGCCCATAAGAGGAGAGAAAAATGAAGTGAAAACTTTTTAAAAGGAAGTACATATAATCTATTTAAATATAGTAGCCCATTTGCTTCTGGTTTAACACATTCTCATCTTGTCTTGGGTTAGTTGTAGGTATGAGTTGTGGTTGAAGGACTTCTCATCACAGTGGTGGGTGTGTGTGTCCTGAATCACTGAGCATGAGATGACTGTAGCAGAAGGCAGCTCAGATTTGGTATCCAACGGAAGTGGAGATCTAATTCTATTTTTAGGTCAGAGAGACAGTAGGGTCTTTCATTTCCCTTTAGGCTTTTTTTTTTAAAACATGATCTTGTTATTGGTTCAGGCTGGTCTTGTACTCAGAGAGATCCTCCTGCCTCAGTCCCCCAACTGGGATTACAGGTGTATGCTGCAATGCCCGACTTCTCCCATAGGCACTTTTGGGACTAAAAATTACAAGCTGTCTCCCAAGGAAGATCTACTTTTAGATGTGCAGGTACACACTTTGGCCCTTTTGGTAAATTTTGGCCCTACATTGCCTTGGATTACAGAAAAAGAGTCCAGGTTTTAGGGGAATGCTGAGTTTTGGTGTCTATGAGATAGAACTCTTAAACGCAAATGAGAAGAGTGAGCTGTAAGAACAAACTTCACTGTAGCCATGTGGCACTTGGTATTGGTAGTCAGTCCTGCCTTGTTCTCTTCCCCACTTGACTGGTTTTTGCCCTCAAAGGGATTTGGTCTGGGGTGATGATTAATCAACAAGTATTTCATCTCCCATAATATAGTTAGCTGTGTATCGCTTCTCGGCCTTTTGGCTAAGATCAAGTGTAATATAGTTAGCTGTGTATGGTGTATTGCTGCTTCTTGACCCTTGTTCTAAATACCCAGAATGCTCTTTTCCTTTAACTTTGCTAAAGCATCTGGCCTGATTTGTCAAATAGCAAGGGCATTCCATCTTTGTAGCACCGTGTGTAGGTACTTCTCCCCGTCTAAGAGAGAAGTAGTGGAACCTGAATGATGTATAGCACAGCTGCCCATGAGAGTCTAGAAACCTGGTCTGCTCATGTACCACTTGAGTAACCCTGTGCAAGTCCTGTCCAAGCCTTGCCTTTTATGTAACACACAACCCAGATGATCTCCCAGGGGTTCTACACCCCAAATGTCAGTGGAGAATGAATTATATCATGTGTAGTATATTCACATGTTGTGCAACCATCATTACTGTTTAAGTCCACATTATTTTTGTTACCACTAAAAGAAATCACCATCATTAATTTAGTTTTATAGGTTCTCAGTTGGCTGGATGCTGAGAGCAGCATTGAGGTGGGGAAGAAAGAGAGGTTTTAAGTGGTCTTCTCCCTGGACCGAGCCTTTTGAGGAGGCTTCATTTGACTTCTTAGAAGTCAGTTGAGATGTTCAGATTTGAAGCCATCCAAATAGCGTGCGTATACTTGACCAGTACCGGGGTAGAATCATCATATTGTGGTTCTTAGAGCCCAGCTTCTGGAACTACCTCTCTCTTTAGTGGTGCTCATTCTTCAGCCCAGCTCTCCTCAGCCTTATTTCTCGTGTGGCAGCTGGACTCCGTCTTCTGAAGTTGTCTTTGCATCCTTCACTTGCCCTCTTCGGTGGGCTCTGTTATGACCAGTGTCTCACTGCACTGTCATTAGAGGTTTTTGTGTGCCTATCTCCACCTAGACTGGGTTGTTTAAACACAGGTGCTCCCTGTCCCCTTTGGTTTGGTAGCTCTTTGGCTGAAACCTACTAGATATTCAGAATGTGGCTGAAATAGTAGATCCTTCTTAGAAGAAGTGAATAGGAACCCTGCTTAAATTCAGGAGTTGGGGGGAAATCTTTGTTCTCAGGAATCACAGGAATGCCTGGAGAAGTGATTGCCAGCCTGGAGAGTCTTAGAAAAGCTGGTAACAGATACTAGAAACTTTGCCAAGGAATGTGCACTAGGGCCTTTTCATTTTGACTTTTTTGTGGTCTTGTTCAGGAAGTGTTTTTTGTTGTTATTTGTTTGTTTGTTTGTTTGTTTGAGACAGGGTCTCACTTTGTAGTTCAGGCTGGCTCTGAGTTCACTATGTAGCCCAGGCAAGCCTCGAACTCACAGCAGTCTTCCTGTCTCTGCCTCCTGAGTGCTGGGATTACAGGCTTGAGCCACAATGCCCAGCCTTCAGGAAGTGTTTTTTTGCTTTGGGCCAGTGAGTGACTTTTATCCACAGGGTGGGTTTTTTCATAGAAAACCTAGGGCAAACCTTCAGGTTCTAAACAGCTTCATGAACTCATTGATAAAACAGATGGTTTCCACACCCATGTCTAAAGAAGATTCTTTGCCTAGTAAGAAATGGTCCAGAATCCAAAGTAGGAAGCTGTAAACTCATTCTGGTAAGATACTAGCCAAGGAACCACAGACTAGCTGGCCCTGACAACTTGGAGCTACCTATGCCAGCAACTTCAAAGGATTCAGAGAGTATCTGATGTGGGGTGTGAGGGTGAGGACTGAGTGTTTTCCTAGTAAGCAAGTAGAGTCCCAGAACTTGGTACGTATTTTTTAATACACATTTAAATATCTAGGGGAAAAGATAAGTCTGTATCTTAAAATTCCATAGTGTATATGTCACTATTTCCTATATAGATTTTTAGAAAAGTATTTGATATTTTTTAAGGTACTAGTCACGTTTTCTGTGGTAAGAACTCCAAGAATTCAAAGACACACAGCACACATCAATTGTATGTTGTACTGTATGTCAGAGGCTGTGAGTCATCTGTGGTGGCTCTTTCCAGGTCTCTGCATCCTGAAGGAACAGCTCCTGAGGGGACATTCTAGTTTCAAGGCAGTGGAGAGATATTGCCAGAGACCTGCTGGGAGCATGCCAAGGCTCGGAGCCTCTGGCCCCATCTTAGCTACTAGGCATTCATTCATTCATGTGCACTTGCCCAGAGAAGTCACGTGGTCAAGACCAAAATCAGTGGGTTAGGATGTGTGTTCCTGTGGGGAGTCACTAGCAATAGTAAGAGGGGCTTAATCATTGAAAATATTAGTTCAGTCTACCATACAGTCTGTGTCTTCTCTTTTTTCACTGAACATTATTTAGGAAATACATCATTTCAGAGCTGTCATTTTAAAATGCTTTAAAGTGACTTTGTCCCCATCATATATATGAAAATTTTAGATTAAGGTGGGGAGAACTTGACTTGTTGCTGTGAGGCGATAGAACAGGTCATTGCACGTGTCCCAGTATTATTCTGTGTATCACTGCCTGGCCTCGAAAGTGATGCTGCACCTTTTAGAGCTCTCAGTGATAACATGTGGCTACTTTAGACATGTGTGCTATAGATTCACCCCTACTGGCTCAGAAGCACTCTAGAGAGAGTGCTTTTGAATAATAGCAAATACATGTATCAGAATCTGCTTCTGAATTTAGTAGGCATGCTTCCAGTATTTTACATTATTTGCTGTCATTTTATAATCATTATTGTGATACACGTACTGTTATAGTTTGGGTCTAGGTGTCCCCCAGACGCCATAGGGTCATAGGTGGGACTTTTTCAGAGGTGGCTGGATCCAGAGCCTGTGATGCTGGGATTAAGGGCATGTGATTACTAAATCAATACACTGATTGGTTTGGTACCACCTTAGTCCTGGTAACCTGATACAATATAAGGGACAGAAAGAGGCTCATCTTCTCCCTTGCTTGCCTTTGCTGTCTTCTGCACGCAGTGAACTATTTGCCTTCTGTGGTGCCCTCTGCCATGTGCCACTGCCTTGGAGCCACCAACTGTGGACTGAAACCTCTACAGACTGAATCAAATAAACTTTTTTTCCTTTAACTTTGTGTGTTGGATATTTTGTCTCAGCTTCATGAAGAGTAACTATGACACATACCATGAAATTGACCATTTTACAGGCTTCAGTTCAGTAGTTTTTAGTATATTTATAGGTTGTGCAACCATCATCACTAACTCCAGGTTATTTTTGTCACCACCAGAAGAAGCCCCAGCACAGCTCCCCATTTGCTGTTTTCCTTCCAGCCTTGAGACCAAAAGTCTGCTTTCTGTCTGTGGATCTGTCTGTTCTGACGTTTCATATAAATGGAATTATATGTGGTCTTCTGGCTTCTTTCACTTACAACGATATTTTCAAGGTCCATGCTGATGTTTCTTGATAGATACTCTTTAACATATTTAAAGACTTTTCAATCCTTAATTTTACTTAGAGATTTTAGTGCCTCTCCTGATATTTACCAGTAAACATTGTGTGGATGTGGTTATCTTCAACAGTGATTATATACACAATCAGTTGATGTAATAAATTACCTCAGATTTCTTAATGTTTAATAATTCTTGCTTTTCTGGGATACATTTGACTAGATCCTGGTATATTCTTCTTTTTGAAAAATTATTATTATTATTTTTCTTTTTGAGACAGGGTCTCGCTTTGTAGTTCAGGCTGGCCCTCAGTTCACTATGTAGCCCAGGCAAGCCTCGAACTCAGCAATCCTCCCGTCCTGCCTCCCGAGTGCTGGAATTACAGGTGTGAGCCACCACACCCAGCTGGAATAAAGCTTTTTATATGTATATTTATCTGCTCATGAAGACTCTGTTACTTCATGTTTCAGTTTTCATGGATCTGAATGTTGACATTATACAGTCAGAGCTTCTTTGTTTACTTGTGTCTGACCAGGTTATAGTTCATACTGCTTTGGTTCCTATCTGAACAAGCAGATTATTGGGTCAACTCTGTTTCTACTTGATGTTAAAGTTATTGTCTCATCAGGTCTAATGGCACAAACCCATAATACTAACATTCAGGAGACTGAGGCAGGAGGATTACCACAAATCTGAAGCCAGCCTGGGCTACGTAGTGAAGGCCAGCCTGAATGACGTAGTGTTAACCTGTCTCAAAAAAAAGAAAAAAGAAAGGAAGAAAGAAAGGAAAGAAGGAAGGAAGGAAGGAAAAGAAAGAAAGGAAAGAGAAAGAAAAAGAAAGAAAGAAGAAAGAAAAGAAAGAGAAAGAAAGAAAGAAAGAAAGAATGGTTTTCTTGCTCCTTAAATTGTTACCAGTTTAGCCATCTGTCCTCAGGGAAAGGAGGATGGAAGAACCTAGTCAAGTCCTGGGCTTTCTCTTCAGGAATTGTGGGCTGGCTTTTCTCTCTGTGTGGATTTTCTGAAGCCTCAGTTCCTCCTCACATGAGCAGCTGTCCCCATGGTAGAGTCCTGCCCCTCTAGCACTCGGTCTCATCTGCCTTGTGCTTGTTGGGCAGAGACAGGGCAGCCAGCTCAGGTGCCACCATCTGCCTCTGACTGTCATCTCGCATCGCTGTCTGCCAAGTGCCCTGTGAACAGGATGCTTTGCTGGTCGCCCCCTGTTCATGCTGTTGGTCTTCCACGTCCTCTTCCCTGACGGTGGTACTTTCAAACTAGAGTGCATCTGAGAGAGGGAGGAGGTCTTCCTGGAGGACGTCTTGGAGAGCGTTGGCAACCTGAAGTGGCCTGAGGGTCTTAGGTTAAAGCTGCTTCTTAGTTCCGTTTTCATTTATGTCCTAGTTATATCCTGTCACAGTTCACCACGGATGAGAGATGATTCAGTCGGGGTCCAGTTCAGACTCTAAGAAGGCCCAGAGGCGCAGCCCTTAACCAAGACCCCTCAGTGTGAGAGAGTCTCATAAAGATGACCCTGAGCTGACACTTTTGTGGCTTTTATTGATGGAGTCAGGAAAGATAGGGGAAAGTCAGGGTGGTCTGTTACATGATTTACCTTAGGGGCTTGGAGTATGAGGAGAACGAGGCCCAGAGCTTTCATTTCTTAAGGCAATGCGTGTTTTTTTGTTTTTTTGTTTGTTTGCTTTTGTTTTTTGTTTTGAGACGGGGTCTCACTTTGTAGTCCCGGCTGGCCCTGAGCTCACTGTGTAGCCCAGGCAAACCTCAAACTCAGCAATCCTCCTGCCTCTGCCTCCTGAGTATTGGGATAACAGGTGTGAGTCACCATGCCCGGCATTGTGGTATGTGGTACTGGGGATTGAACTGGGGACCATGGCACTTTTGAGGCTGACGCAGGAACCATTGAGCTAAATCCCGGGCCTGAATTGATTTTATTGGTACATTTTATATACACATCATCATTACACTCAACATTGAGAATTTGTACAATACATAGGTCACAGATGTGTAAATACTATATCTTTTCTTTGGTATGAGAAACTGAAGATGTAAATAAGTTCTAGAAAGTATGATAGATATTGTGAAATAGAAAATTTTCAAAAGGAAAAGGGGGAGGGGCAGTAACAGGAAAGAAAAAATGTGGTGGTTAAAAAAAGAAAAAGGAAACAGACAATGTACCTTGATCTTACTTGGACTTGTGGCCCTGTAGACTATTCTTCAATCTCTAACCATGGTTCTGAGAGGTTGTGGGCGTGTGTCTCGGAAAGTCCCTTCCACTGAATATCCATCTCATATACACCTCCAGCCAACGCCCCTACAGTGTCAGGAGAAAATCTGAACAAGTCTGAGATCTTGATTCCTTTTCTAATTTCTACTGTTGACATGACTCCTGTTACTGTTTTACTTCTTGTTCATTTTTTCCCCTTTCCTCCTTGCTCCCATTCTTTGGATTATTTAATTAGCAAGGGAAGAAAGCAAAGGCTGGTGGTCATCTCACTGAATTTATATAGAAGTCTCAATTTGTAAATTGTAATGAGTGCATGACAGTCTGTCCTATTAATGTAAGCACAATCCCTTCCTGGTTATTAAGCCTTTTGGATTTTTCCAGGTTTCATTGTGCTCTTATAAACATCTTTGAACAAAACATTTTTGAGATTTTTGCCTTTCAGTTTATTTTCCAGTGTGGGTTTAAATTCCGCTTTACAGCAGAATCTCCCCTCAGAGGTATTCTGTAGGACAGTCGGGTACGTACTGGGTACCTGGTGCAGGAGTGAAGGCAAATGAGGCCCAGACTGTATCAAGAGAACTATGCTTCTGCCCTTCCTGTGAGGACACCCTCAGGGGCTTTGCCAGGCTCTTCCACATCAAGGACACTGTGGTGCCTGTATCCTTCAACATCATCAATGAGGGCAACTCCATTAGTGCAGTGTGACATGCTTTTATTACTTCCATACTGGCTCCTAATATATACTACTCTGTTTTCATAAACCAGTGCTTAATGTGATAGAGAATTTTTTTTTTTTTTGAGACAGGGTCTACCTTTGTAGCTCAGGCTGGCCCTGAGCTCACTATGTAGCCCAGGCAAGCCTCGATCTCAGCAATCCTCCTGTCTCTGCCTCCCGAGTGCTGGCATTACAGGCGTGAGCCACCACGCCCGGCACTGTGGTATGTGGTATTGATTGCTGGTGGGCATGAGTCACCACGCCCAGCATTATATGTGGCTACCGGGATTGAACTCAGAACCTTGGTGCTTG
>PVIC010059407.1:0-10132 GCA_004025085.1 Thryonomys swinderianus | reverse complement strand
TCACATCACACAATAAATCAATCTTACAACGTTGAGAAAAGATACCAAACAAAAAAGGCAAAAGAAATCGATTCCTATGGTTTCAAGAACAGACAAAATTAATATGTGCAATTAAAATTAGGAGACTGGTTACCCTTGAGAAGGTAGTGACTAAGAAGCCCTAGACAAAGTACAGGACATTTGAAATATTAATCATATTTTTTCCCTAAGTGGGTTCTGGTTACACAGGTTGGTTCAGTTTGTGAGAATTTATCCCTTTTGTTTGATTTTTTGAATGCATGCTATACAGTCATATCTCAGTATCCATGGGGTTCAGTTCCAGGATCCCTCATAGATTACCACAATCTGCAGATCCTCAAGTTCCTTATATAAAATCATGTAGAATTAATGTATAACCTTTTCATATACTCCTGTATATTTTAAGTCACCTCTAGATGGCTTATAATACTTAGTACAATGTAAATACTTTGCAGATAACTCTATTGTATTGTTTAAGGCATGGTGACCAGAAAAAGACTGTGCATGTTTAATATAGATGAAATTTTAAAAACAATTTCTAATTCTAGTTTGTTGAACTTGCAGAGGTATGATGCATGAAAGACAACTGCAGGTTTTCAACAAAAATTTAATGAAAAAAATCCATTCATTAATAGAGCATGTAAAACTCTCAATTCCTGGGCTGGAGATTTAGCTCAGTGGTTCTGGCACCTGCCTTGCAAGCGCAAGGTCCTGAGTTCAATCCCCGGTAACCACATACAATGCTGGGCATGGTGAGTCACACCCACCAGCAATCAATTCCACATACCACAGTGCCGGGAGTGGTGGCTCATGCCTGTAATCCCAGCACTTGGGAGGCAGAGGCAGGAGGATTGCTGAGTCTGAGGCTTGCCTGGACTACATAGTGAGCTCAGGGCCAGCCTGAACTACAAAGCGAGACCCTGTCTCAAATAAATAAATAAATAAATAAATAACTCTCAATTCCTAACCAGAGTTTTTCATCAAACAATCCTTGGCGTGCCTTTAGGTCTCCACCCAAGCTAGTTGCTCTTGTGTTTTACACTGAAGATTGAATTTCCATCATCTCTATCCTCACCAGCACTAAAAGGCAGCCTCCCCATCTGACCCAGATCCTTCTGTAGCAGACCTTCCTACCCTCTCTCCTCTGGAGGACGCGGCCACCAGGATTTCAGCCTCCTTTTCACCACCTCCTTCTCTTTGGAGACTTTCTTGGGCCAAATGTTCTTTGAGACTCTGGCCAGACTGGCTGAGCTCTTTCCAACTCCTGTTTAATTCCTTCAATGGGTAAAAGTGTTCCAGATTCAGGACGAACAGATGGATGCTTGAGAAATGAAATGTACATAGTCATTATGGGCACTTGGCACTCATTGCAAGGTCAGATTATAGAAGATCTTAGAATTCAGGCCATAGAAGACCCCTGAGGACACAGGACATTTGGAGTCATGTGTCTTCAGGGCTCCAGCTATGGATGGGCTATACTTAGGGACCCCGCTTCACTTTGCTAGTCTCCTTGAGGCAATGGTACCTATTTCTGGAGCAATATGGAAAACTGGAATTGCAGGTCAGCCTCATGGCCGCCATGGAGGAATCACTATATGGCCAGAGCAAGGCGGACTATAATCAGGTTCACTCATGGCCCCACATGGTGAATCAAGCTTTAGTTTATGATTGCTAACCCAAGTTTCCCTCACTGGGAAAGCAAAACAAGGACTGTGTCAGGACAAAGGTATGCAGATGCCCTAGCAAAATATGCCCAAGCAGCCACTGTGGCTCCAAATGAGAAAAGATGTGAGTTTTGGCTGATAGAAATAGCACTTTCTCCCAAGATCCAAACCACTTCATAGGTAATGTTTAAAGCAAGGCCTTTAGCAGTAGTCAGCCTCAGGGTCACTCTCAGTTCATTTCAGTGTTTCTCCTCTTCGGCTAAAGACCTTACACTAAGACCCCTGATCACGAGGATGGGCCAACCCTTCCCTTGGCCTCAGACCTCCCTCCACATCCAGTCCTCTGGCTGCGATCCTCCCATTACCCCTGGTCCTCCTCACAGGCACAGTGACCCCAACCACCTCACTGCACTCTAACATTCTGAAGCCCTGACCTCAGGGCTTCAGACCAGGTCACCCAAGTGCACACATAAAGAGGAGTATCTGAGCGCAGGTTTCATTTGGGGAGAGGCAATGGCAGGAAAGCCTATGGGAGCCATTGAGCTGGAAAAGACTGGCAATACAGGGGTGTGTTATCAAGCAGGTGACCACTGAGGGCACCTGGGAGCTCAGGCAGAACACACATTCGAATTCCCTCGGCTGAGTGTGAGGAGAGAACACACACTGGCCATGATCGGTCCCTTCAGTGCCCAAATTGGCCGCCTCATCAGCTCTCAGGCAATTTTTTAAATCCTACTTTTAATTGGTACGTAATGACTGTACATATTTATAGGGAATAATGTGTTCTTGCTATCTATCTACATGTGTATGATCCAGCTGGAATAATTAGCACTTTTTTGGGTTTTTTGAGACAGAGTCTCACTTTGCAGTTCAGGCTGGCCCTGAGCTCACTATGTAGCCTAGTCAAACCTCAGCAATCCTCCTGCCTCTGCTTCCCGAGTGCTGGGATTACAGGCGTGAGCCACCACGCCCAGCACTGTGGTATGTGGTACTGATTGCTGGTGGGTGTGAGTCACCACACCCAGCATTCTATGTGGTTACCGGGGGATCAAACTAAGGACCTTGTGCTTGCGAGGCAGGCGCTGGAACCACTGAGCTAATCTCTGGTCCCAATTAGCACTTCTTGATTGCTCTGCGCACAGGCCATATTGCTCCCCACCCTGAGAAGGGAGCCTCAAGAAGAGGTCACAGTGGTTCCCTGTGGAGGTGTGGAGATAAACGGGCAGGGCAGGGCACCCACAGCATCCACTACAGTGATTCTTAAGCAATACCTCAATTGCATGGCCCTAGCATTCTCTGAGGGCTGCACGAGGACTTGGTCCCAGACAGGACTATGCAACGAAGACAGAAAGGAGACTCAGAGCTGGGCGTGACAGGGCTACCTATAACCCCAGCACTCTGACAGGCTGAGCCCCCTTTATGCTCTGACACAGCCAGTGACAAAGTTCCCACAGCCACAAGAGCAAGGCTCTGTCCAATACCAAAAGTGCCCTAGCTAACAGGCAGCCCTTACAGATGTGCACTTAGGGAACCACACACAAGAAGAAAGGCCAGTGGGGGATGGAGCAGCCCAAGGATCTAGACCTGCAGCAGGAGGCCCGGGGTGCAGAAGGGGTCGAGTGTGAGCAGGCTCAGAAGTATGGGGCTGTGCATGTGACCCGGCCGCCTGATGTCTAAGCTTCTGCTCCAGGCAGGGCACAGAGAGCACAGGAGTCATTTGACTCATTTCTTTTTGTTAGGGTTATGATTATGTCCACATCCGAAGGTAAAGAGTTACCAAGGAGTGCTGGCCTGGCAGAAACTCAGGAAGTTAGATCTGATGCTAAGTAACAGGGCCCAGGGAAGGCTGGAGAGCAGGGCAGCAGCACAGCGGCAGAATTATTTAGGCTTGTGCATGTGCCTTGGTTAGAAGGAGACAGAGTCTCCTGGGGCCGTCTCTTCCTGACGTGGCGGCTCCTCCCTCCCTCCCTCCCTCCCTCCCTCCCTCCAGGGAGGGCTCACGGCTGCTTCCCTCAGCCACCCTTGCCCTCTGAATCAGGGTAATATCTGACCAAAGCCAGGGTCTCCTGAGCAGAGCGGCACAGGATGCCTCTGCAGCAGCCATTATGAGACAGAGCAGGTGCAGGTGGAGATGTGCCAACTTCCTCACCCTGGACAAAACGACCCTGATGCCCTCTCCCCACACTTGGAAACCTCTAGCAGGTCTGAGCCCCACTGACCACCTGGCCACAGACTCCTCACTGCTCCTGCTGCTCCCACTTCTTTGTCACCTCCCTGTCTCTGCAGTGATTCCCCCCTCTTAAAAACTTGTGGGTCCAAATCATTGTCTCAGGGTCAGGTGACGAAATAAGGCACTAGCCAAAAATAACACAGGCACGAAGCTCCACTACAGAATTTCCTGGGAACACAATGTTTAGTGCTCTGTCTTCCAGAGCTGGGGAGGATGGTTGGAGGGAGGTTCAGAGCAAGTTAATGGAGCCTATGATGCTGAACACTAAGAAGAGTAGTCCAGTGTTTTAGTGCAATATTTTCTTTTTTCTTTCTGGTTCAGCAACAGCGATAAAAACAACTCAACCCCACCTGTAAATCACGTCCACAGACTCATCCACATTCATCCACTCATTCAGCTGTCTTCACCACCTCTCTGCACACTGCTGCTGGTGACCGAGGCTGGGAGTGACAAGGCCACTCCTCACCCCATGAACTGTTGCGAGCTGGTGGGTCAATATACAGCTCTGTGGCCAGACAATGGGGCTGACTTTGAGGCACATGCTCTCGACTATCCCCCAGAGTTCTCCACTTGGCCTGAGCCCACAAGGGAATTGGACTGATAACACATCCTGCAGGGCTGATTCCACTCCCTAGCACAATCCCCACTCCCCAGTCAGTGCTTCCGGTGATCACCTCCCAAGGAAAGTGTTGCACTCACACCTGCCCCTGCACCTGCCTCTTGGTGGGCCCTGCCTAAGACAAGAGTGGATCCGACCTGTCTTGCCTCAGAGCCTCTAGTTTAGGATGTAACACTGCCCATCTCTCAAACAGGGGTCCAAGAGACAAGCTAAGCCTCAGACACCTTAACCTGGTGTTCAACATTTGCACACATTAGGAAATTAACCAAGTGTCATTTGATGAGGTGATAGCATCATATTCTGAAAGCCAAAAGCCATGTATATCGCAGCAATTGTTTCTTGGGGATTTTGTACAAGCCAGAAACTTGTTAATCTTACTTGATCTGGGTGACCATCCAGTGGCGGTGGAATTTATCCCATTTCACAAAAGAGATAGAGATTCCAGGAATTTAAGGACCTTGCTCAAGGCCCCAGGAAATGTAAGTGATGAATCCAGAACTTAAAACACATCTGACCCCAGATCCTTCTAATGGGCCCATTCAAACCCATATCCAGTGCAAAAAGTATCACTTGCACATCAGATGCTGCCTATAACCTGAAATTTGCAGAGAATTGTCCTTCCTCACTTTCCTACCTTAGGAACCCCTATTGTCTTTCCACATTCAGCTCAGGCTGAATTTACCCCCAACCTACAGCTGGGCTAGTGCTCTGACTCCTCACAAGATGTTCTACTTACCTCCTAACCCAAATCCTGCTTTGATTTCCCTCTTTTCCTGAGCAACCTCCCCTTTGCTTTCCTACTCATTGTTATATCCCTAAGCTTAGAGCACAGCCTGCTTATCACATATGACAAAAGGGCCTCACCCTCAGAAAAGCTTTAAGGATGTCCCCAACCACATGTGCCAAAGGCTAGGAACCACAAAGCAAGAGCAATGGCAGTAATGTCTCAATAAATGAAAAACAGATTGGCCTGAGGGCAAGTCTGCCTGCACATCTCAGTCAAGAAAAGAGAGGGAGCGGGGCCGGAGGGTTAGCTCAGTGGTTCCGGCGCCTGCCTCGCAAGCGCAAGGTCCTGAGTTCGATCCCTGGTGACCACATATAGTGCTGGGCGTGGTGGCTCACGCCTGTAATCCCAGCACTCAAGAGGCAGAGACAGGAGGATTGCTGAGTTCAAGGTTTGCCTGGACTATATAGTGAGCTCAGAGCCAGCCTGAACTACAAAGCGAGACCCTGTCTCAAAAAAAAAAAAAAAAAAGAGGGAGCACCAATGGGTCCATGTGCTCTCTATCTTTCCTGGGCCTCCATTTCCTCATCTATTTGACATGAAAAGAGCCGAGGATTTAGCTCAGTGGCTCCAGAACCTGCCTCACAAGCGCAAGCTTCCAAGTTTGATCCCTAGTACAAAAGAAAAAGAAACGAGAGCATTGACTCCACAATCCTCCACCTCTGGCAAGGGGAGACTCTAGGGATGTTCCAGCACCTACTGGGCATCTCGGGGAGACACGAGAATGTGAGGTGTCCTCCTGGGCCTCTAGAAGCTTACATAACTAGAATGCTAGAGTCACAGATATGTTCCAAAGAACAGTATAGAAGTTAGGGAAAAAAAATGAGAGAAAAGGCCAGGCCAGGGTGAGATATCGATTTAGGGGGGTGGGCTAGTACTGCAGGATGGTTCATCCCAAAGTCATCCCTATCTGGGCCTCGAGAGCTGAAGTATTTGTCTCCCTACACCTGAGTCATCAGTTAAAAGTTACCTTCAGAATATCAATTCCCAAGTATTCTCTGTGCACAAAGTGGATCTGAGCACAAGGAAGCCTAGGATATGTAGTTTTCTACAACACGAAGTGTGGAGAGGTTCATTAGAACTGCCTACAAGCAACTAGTGACAGGTGTGCCAGGAGAAGTGGAAATTTGGTCTTGGGGTTATAATGCTTGGGGTCTGCTTCCAAATTTCTATTCCATCTTTACATATGAAGAAATGTTCAGCATCACTAGTCATTTGAGAGATGCAGATGCAAACAACACTGAGATTCCATCTCACTCCACAAACAATGGCTGCTATCTCAAAATTAAGCAGCAACAAATGCTGGTGAAGCTGTGGGGAGAAAGGAGCCCTTCTCCACTATTGGCGAAAATATAGACTGGAATAACCACTATGGATATCAGTGTGGAGGTTCCCCAAAATCTAAGATTAGAGATCCCATTTAACCCTGCTATTCCCCTGCTAAGTATATACACAAATGAATTAAAAGATTCATATCACAGTGATATATGTGCATCCATGTTTGTAACGGCTCAGTTTCTGATAGCTAAATCTTAGAAACAACTCAAATGCCCATCAACTGGAGAAAAAATAAAGATGATGTGGTTTTTCTATAAAATGAAGTATTGCTTTGCCATAAAGAATGATAAGTTTTTATTCAAAGGGATGTACCTTCAGGACATACTCATAAGTGAAATAAATAAGTCACAGATCTGTAAATATCATATCTTTTCTCTGGTATAAGAAACTGAAGATGTAAATGAGTTCTAGAATATACGGTAGATATTGTGAAATAGAAAATATTCAAAGGAAAATGGGGTGTAGGGGTAAGTAACAAGGGGAAAAATGATGGTAATAAAAAAGGGAAAGAAAGCTTACATATATAAGGGTGGGTAGGGGAGTGGAAAAAACATTGTAGGGTGGGTAGGTTGTAGGGTGGGCAGGGGAATGGAAAAAAATCAGAATTAAATTGTGTCATATGCTGGTACAAATTCTCAATATTATGTGTGATCATGATGTGTATATATAATGTACCAATAAGGATTCAAATTTTTTTAAAAAAAGCAAGTCATGGTTACCCAATGAGTTGCCAGAAATTCCTGAATTTAGAACATGGTGACATATGGTTATGAGGTTCTAATGTAGATGACAGATGACGTGGCCAGGCAGTGTCCACCAAGAAATTTGGGATCTGGAATTTTCAGTTCCCTGAAGTCCCCTAAATCTGGCTTCTTATCACTAGAAAGGGGGAACAGGATGAGGCATTTCAGCCACAGATACAGTTACAGAGTCTGGTCAAATATTAAAGAAAAACCAAATTAGACTTCATTGATGGTGGCAGGAACATGAGCCTTGAAAAGGACATTAGTCTCCTGGAATATAGAACATCCTGATATCTCCATGCTGACAGTATTCTGGGAGGAGAGCTGGGAGCTGGAAAAGGCCAGCAAAACCCAGGACTGACTAGATCCCTGCAGAAGCAGGAAAGGAGACCTTGGCCACTTGCCCTGCCAACTGTCCCTTGGGGACTGTGTCTACTATGAGCCATGGCACAGAATTAGGCCCCACTTGCCAAAGAGTTAGTGGTGGAGAGTGGTGGAAGACACAGGGGAGGAGCAGAGACTCTGAGAATGTCCACTAAGTCCCCAATCCTCTCTAGCCAACCTCAGTGGATCCCAGCTGGCGCCCTCAAGCAAACTGGGTTCCCTTTCACTCATTTGCAAAGCCGACACAATCCAAAGCCCTGGGCCACTGTTACAGTATTTCCCTGCCCTCATCACCTGTAGACTCCAGCCTCAATCCTTGGAGGTGCCAAAGCTGCCTATTCTTCTGTCACACATCTTCACCGAATTCTTTTCATTGAGAATCAGCCTAGTCTTTAAGGAACCCTCCCCTTCTCCCTAGCATTAAGATACAGGGAGCTATAAATTGTAAACTCTGTTACCATGGAAAGTTAGGGAATTATAATGCCCTGATATACTCCTCCTTTATCCTCACCTGGAGATGCAAAATCTTATCACAAAAGAAAAAACTTATTTTCTTATCCTGCTTTCAAGCCAAACAAATGCCTTGGTATCTCCTTTATTCAAGAAGAAAAATACACAGAGAAGCCGTGCTGCAATTCATAAGCCATGACTGGGAGAGAGACCCCAAATTCAAGCAATGAGCCGTAGGTCTACTTCAAGATGGCTGAACTGATTTCCTGGTCTTTCATCACCAGCATCTCCAAAGGGAGATGCCTTCTTCGCCCTCAGAACCACCATCCTGATGGGGATTTCCCTGTGAGTTCACTGACTTCCTCTTGAGCAAGGGTAACATCATACCGATGTCATAGGTCACCCCTCCCATGCCATTCAGCATTGAGGTTTGGTTCAATGTCACCCTCTACAAGAAACCTCCCCAACCTATCTCTTCAAACACTGTGAGTCACTGAAAAATGTCATGGATCTAGGGTGTGGGTGTTTGGATATTTCTCCGTCCCAACAGGCTGTAAGTTTATCAGGTGCTGAAGTGATTTTCAGTCTTTGCCTCCCTATCTCCAGCAAATGTCCAAAATAGATTTTCAGTGTTTCCTTACAGAATAAAGTATTGATTCGATAAGAAGACATTGTAGTAGTGTGTATCTTAGTTCCATCTCTGACCTCCATTTGCTGTGTCTATATAACTAAGCCAATCCACCCTTCTACCTTCCACTTCTTTGCCACTGTGATCCTCAGACACACCACTATGTGTATGTCCTCTTTTCTCTGCCTTCCAACCTCCCAGGAAGCAGTCAGTGGGACACATACTTAATCTGAATTCTTGGAGGATAAGAGACATCCATAGGAGATATTTGAGGATAAATAACAGCAAGGCTTGAGACAGGACTGGATATAGAAGTTTAAGAGAAGAACCAAGTGCCTAGTAGGCTACTGCTGACACTGGCAAACAGGATACTCAAAGGAGACCTGAGGACAGAATGCAGGAGGGCAGAGCTCAGACAAGGACAAGTTGACTTTAGGATGTGAGCTATATTCAAGAGAGGAGTTCCCGCATCAGTGGAAATGCAAGACACAGACTCAGCCAAGAACAGTGGCATGTCCAAAGCTGAGGCTGGAGAACTCAGCGCCAACCACACTAAGATGAACACTATCCTTCTCATATGAGATGCTAAGGATGAGGGAGTAGGCAGAGGAGAGCAGCAGGTCCAGGAGTGGGTGATAGGGACACAATTCTATATAAAGGGCAAGGGCTTGGGAATGAGGAGCCCAGGAATGAGTTACCATAGCAGTGTCATATGGGAGCCCTATGTCAAAGGAAAAATCAGCAATACTGCTCTGACTTTACGCAAATTATATTTTATTCATCGTGGATTTTTAGATTAATTTTCCCTGTTTTAAATATTTTATTAAATTGCTATTTCTATTGAGAGACAGGCTAGGACATAACTGTTCAGTGATGTCCTTCTCAAGAGAAAGAGATCAAAGACAGCTGAGCCCAGCATTGGGTCCAACCATCTCGGCTTTGAATCCCAGCTCTGACATTTCCCAGGCGTGTGCAGTCCTGGGTTAGTCACTCTGCATCCTACACCAGGTGCCCTCACCTGAAAAATAACACCTTCCTAGAGAACTCATTGCAGTGCCTGATCTGCATAGGTGATCTCTAAAGATTTGTCCTCCCTGTCCCCAAGCACAGAAGGTAGTGAAGAGAAGAAGTGAACAGACTGAGCTCAGAAGAAGGGAAAGAAGCAGTCCAGCTGGAAATCAGACTCCTCTCCACATCTGACAGACAGGCGGACAGGGCCAGCCAGCATGGGGTACTTCACCCCTCCACACTATATATAATATATTCATTCACTG
>PVIC010059406.1:0-10127 GCA_004025085.1 Thryonomys swinderianus | reverse complement strand
CTTCTTTATCCACTCTCCAGTTGATGGACATTTGGGTTGTTTCCAAGATTGAGCTATCACGAACTGAGCTGCTATGAACAAGGGTGTACATCTGTCTTTCCAATGTGATTTTTAAAATTCTTTTGGTTATATTCCTAGCAGGGAGATAGCAGGGTCAAATGGGACCCCTAGTCCTAGTTTTCTGAGAAATCTCTACAATGGTTGCACAGGTCTGCAATCCCACCAACAGTGTAGAAGGGTTCCTTTCTCCCCATAGCCACGCCAGCATTTACCGTTGGTTGACTTTGTGATCGCAGCCATTCTTTGTGGAGTGAGGTGAAAAACATCTTGTTTATCCAGTCTAGAGTTGATGGGCATTTGGGTTGTTTCCAAGATTGAGCTATCACAAACTGAACTCCTATGAACATGGGTGCACATATGTCGCTGTGATGTGAATCTTATAATCTGGGTCATCTTGATGGCTCTGATTTAGTCTATTTAAAAGCAAGGCTGAGAGCTGGCCATGATGGGATGTGCCTGTGATTCCAGTACTCTGGAAAGCTAAGCATAAGGATCACAAGTCCCAGCCTAGCCTGGGCAACTTAGTGACTTGATGAGCTATTGTCTTAAAGAAAAAAGTTAAAAGGACTAGAAATGTAGCTTGGGGCAAAGGACTTGGGTTCAATCCACAGTAAAATGAACACCACACACACACACACACACACACACACACACACACACACACGGCTGAGGCCTCCCAGAGAGACTAGCTTCTGCCTGTCTGCCCCAGGCTCACCCTGCCCCACTATTATTGCCCCGGGATGTCCTTGGGTGTGGCTGGCCCAAACCTCTTCCTGTGTCCACTCTTCATTATGCTTCCCTGTGGGACCCTGATGCCACCTTGTGCTCTCGAGTTTGCCTGGATCTGTCACCGCTCTCTTCCCTGGGTTGCGTCACTCGGCCTGGGGCTTTGCAGCCCACCTCTCACATCCACACTAGAGCTAATGCAGCACTGGCTCCAACCTGGTGGCTCACCACCAGGTTGGTGGATAACAGTACAGGCCCAAGTCAGGAACGCTTCTCTCCCCAGGTGTCCATAGCTGTCACTTAGGAGTCAACAGACCTAGAAACTCTAGGACAGTGGCAACTGACTGGTGATATTCAGACTAATGATTAGACTTGACCCCTTGAGCCATCGTGACTAACTCTGCTTCTCCTGAGTTAAAATGTGCTGTATTTTCTTTCATTCCAGAAGGAGTGAGTGTGTCCTCACATGTGTGTTTTACCTTGGTGTCATCCTTCCTCGCCATACTTGTAGAAAGAAATGTAGACTTAGAGTAACCAGAGATGATTGTGTGTTTGTAAGAACGATTAGATCAGAGGAATTTTTGCAGAGTGTCCAGGCCCCAAGTTAATGAAAGTAACATCAGGGTGATAGTTTAATTTTCTTTCCTTATTTGGTCCATTTCTTCTTTTGGGAAACAAACAAACTAACCAACAAACAAGTGTGCCCTCACATTTGGCAGCCATTCTCTTAAGGGTTAGGTGGCAGCACAGTGGTATACAGAAAGCAGCAAATCAGTCAGGTGGCAGGTCTGGGGTTGGCAACAGCCTTCTTTGATCATCCTCCTGTGTCGGAGAAGGTGAGTGCTATGTCACAGGCTCAGGATCCGGAAGGAAAGAGAGTTGGGTGGGACCGTGGCAGTCTCATGCACTCACACTGTTGTGCCCTACAGCATGAGACTACGAGACTGTTATCTCAGCCAACTTTACCACAAACCCCACTGAGGAAAGTGTCTGCTGCAGGCTGTACAGCTCTGGATGCCACACATCCAGTGCTTCATGGCTGCAAGTGTATCTATCAGCTGTGTCTGCTGAAGAAAATGTAGCCTGGTCATTGCTGTGACCTGTACCCTCTGAGGGTGCAGCTCCAGGAATCTTTCTGGGTCAGTGATATCTAATGAAAGCACCTGAGATCAGACATTAGCTTGGAGGCTGAGGGAATAATTGATCCTGGTGAAGTTTGATTTGAAGCTCAGTTCTGTAGTTTTCTTCTTAAAGTAGAAGAAATCAAATCCTTTCGATTCTCCTGTTTGTACACACAGAGGTGTGATCAAATAATAAGGTGAATTTTAACACATTGCTATGAATGTTCCTCAAAATACTCATCCTCACTTCAAACACACTTATCTTGCCCTTCTCATCACTTTTGGAGTCAGTCCTGGAAGTCTTCTTTAGTGACAGTCTTCACAAAGTGTGATAAAAAATATAGTGAATTCTGCTACTGTGTGGCATCCAACAGAAAGAGGGATCAAACAACCATGAGAATGTGTCTGCATACACCTCTTCACCATATCTTACGTTGTGTGACTTCTGGCTTTTCTTCAAGGTCAAAAGACTATAAAAGGTAAGTGTTCTTCACTGAGTCAAGACACTAAGGCAGCCACTGCTGTGCAACTAAGGACACTCACGAAAGAGAACTTCCACAGCTGTTGCTGAAAATTTGTACAGGTGTTTGTGTGTGCACACGTGGGCAAGTCCAATAGCCAAGGATTTAATAGTCCTGATTTTTATTTCCTTTGCTGTCATTTATAAGAGCTACTTCTCAAGGATAATCTGTGACTTTTTTAATTGTCAGGCTAAGAAATGTTCCTTCTTAATTTTGCAAAATAATGTTTCCAAAGCAGAAGAGGTATCAAAGAAATTCATAAATATGCTCTTTCCACTCCTTTGTGCACATATAAAAATTTTCCAGTCCAGCTAACACACCTGGTCTGTTCTGAGGGCCCCCAGCACCATGTGCACACATATATTTTCTGAAGCAACCTGTTAGGGATGAATGGAGCCTGCACGCTCTAAAGACATCAAAGCTTTGAAAAAGAGCTTACTCTTTCCCATTTAGAAATTGCAGTATGGAGTGAGGAGACTGAGAACATTAGAGGAAGTTATGACATGCTTTGCTGTCTTTGCATTCAAGTACCCCATATTACAAGTGGGGACACCGGGCCCAGAAGAACTTGAAACTCTTCAGTTGACATTTGGAGGTGAGAAAATGAACATCTTCAGACAGGGCCACTGTGAAAGAAAATTCATAGCAATTTAGGAAGCCCTCAGGAAGCTATGGTCAAAGCCTATCAAAGCTCAGAATGGGGGAGAGTGAAATTAACCAGGTGCTTTCAAAAATTCATACACAATGTTAATCTGGTATCCCTCCAGGCCATTTAACTTCAAAGGGAAAGAACCAAGAGCTTTTACAATCCCACCGGAAGAAAACAGTAAGCATGTTGGTTTAATGGTGCATGCTAGGCAGAGCAGAGTCTGGGCTAGAAGTTCTGGAACTTACAGCTCTGCAGGGCCTTGTGGAACTTGGGTCTCCGTGTCGCAGCGACCCTGGTTCTCGACCACTTTCCCTTGCCTGATGTCCGAGCTGGCCAGCACTTCATAACCATCACTGCCACCCACTGTCTGGAGAACTAGGAGCCACCTGCAGATCTCATCGGTGCCTATTTTAATATTTAGATGATTCTGCTGGGAAAACATTAAATTACTCAGAGGGCTTGAAGGGTTTCACAGGGAGAAAAATTGTAGTTGAGCCTAGTGTAGTGTTAATCTGTTCCTTAAAATGAAAAGCTATATTCAATTCCATAAAATGTCCATCAAATAATTTATTTATTCTACCTATTAAATGTGCCATGAACCACTCACAGTTTAGCAGGAGAAACAGACTCACAAATGCACAATTACGATCATGCATGGTTAGTGGGAACAGGTGACCTCTGAGTGTGGAGTGGAGGAAAATAGGGAGAGACTTCTGGGGTTTTGTGGACAGACTACTCTGGCCTGAGTTATAGAGGATACACAGTGATTAGCTAGGGAGAGGTGGGGGAAAGCAGGGCTCTTAGGCGGAAGAACATTTTTAAGAGGTCACAGTACTGATTCAGGTCAGTCTTCCATGTTGGTTCTCTGCCAGCTGTCATGATCAGAGTGCTGGGACCTGAATCAGAGTTCTGTTTTAGGAGCCAGTGGCTGTGATGGGACAAATCTTTTCTGGTCAGGTGACACGTCTAAGTAAAGACATGGGTGGCCAGGAGGCCTCCAAAAAGCAAGCTTGCTGTGGATGACCATGGTATTTGGCAGGGTAAGAGGCCTATCGTAGAAGCTGGTGGTACTGCTGAGGCCAACCTTTCTTGACTCATCACTATGTATGTTGGCTTATGGTCATGCTCATTTGGAGGAAAGGGCCAGGTTGCAAGGGGCCTGCTGGATCGTCTCTCAGTACTTCCCAAGGAGAAGGTGTGTTTGTGGTGACCTGTGATCACAGATTGGCCTAGAGTCAGGGACGTTCTTCTTGATAGGTTTATAGCAGGGGGTTCACATCATGCACCTGTGTTCCAGGGTCTACAGGATGTCTGAGGCCCAGCTGGAAAATCGGAGGGCCACTCCACATCCAGCTACAATGAAGAGGAACACTAATATCCAAAATGTCTTTTAAGGGGAAAAATAAGAATCATGGTAATTATGTATAGGTACAAATTGCCAATGAGGAACGTGATCATAATGTATTCCTAAAATGTACCAATAAACTCAATTCATCACAAAAGTATTTTATGAACCAAGCTAGTTTTCAAATGACAGATTGCTTTTTCTTTCCCACCTTTATTGAGTAATAGTAAAGAAAATCTAAAAACCAGGCCCAATATCACTACAGGTTCTTAGAGGAATGATAGTGTGACAACTTCACAATTCAATGAGGGAGTAATGCTATTTTCAAGCAGAATGGAAATACATTCAGCCCAAAATGTGAAATTTCCAAATGCACTTGACACATTAATCAAGCATAGATGAGAATAAAACTTTTAAAATTCCACAATCATATGCACATGTATTCCCACATACACACACAACTTGAAGGAATACACAGCCACTAGCAGTGGGCTGGCACATCTTCCTTTTCACTGCTTCTAGTTAAATTTAGAAAGAGCTTATACAATATTCTTGTACTTTTCTATTCTACTATGGTGCCTTATGCTTTTTCCAACATTTATTGAACATGCACTGTGTACAAGTGGTGTGTTAAATGGTTTTTTATTTAGAATGAATGCCTGTCGCTTCACTCCTTTAATTTTCAACCACCACACAAATCACTGCTGCTATTTCCCAGATGTGCAAACCAAACCTTAGAATGATTTCATAAGTTGTACAAGAGGCAGCTAATAAGAAGCAGTCTGGATTCATCTCCAAACAATGTGATCCCAGAGCATATGATCTAAACCCACTTTACCTGACAAGCTCTCCAGCTAGACTGAGAGCTTTACAACTCTGAAAGTGTACATGGATATCGGCAAATATTGACTGAATTGAATTAGACTGAAACACATCTGTGCCCCAGGTCCTAAGTGTGTACCAGTAGTTCTCAAATGGAGCTGTTTTCTTCCAGGGAACGTTAGGCAATGTCTGCAGATATTTTTGTTTGTCACACGTGGGGAAGATGGTGTTACTGTTATTGGGGTAGTGGTCAGGGAGGCTGCTCAGTATCCTACAATGAACAAGATGATCCCCTCACAATAAAAAATTTGTTTGGTTGAAAATAGCCATAGTTTTAGGATTGAGAAATCCATTATTCTGGTAACTTTATCGAGGCAAGGTTACCCAAAACAAGCACAGGGGCTAAAGGTTTATGTTTAGCATCTTTTCTAAAGTGTTTTTGAATAATTTCATTTTCAAATTCCTGTTATAAGCAGTTGGTGGTTGGTGTTGTGAAAAACCAAAAGTCATCTTTGTTGTTCAGCCAGGAGAGTAGAAATAAGTTGGCGCCTGCTTTGTAGAAATGCCAACTGGAGATATAAAATTTTGTGTAAGGTTTATGAATTGTGAACTTTGTGCAAATTTTTCTTTGTCTAGCTTAACAGCTTTAGAGGAAAATACATAGGCATATGACATATCTGCTTCCTGAGTAGCATTTTATAAACATGGGCCAACTGGATTAAACTAGCTTTATCCCCATAGTCACAAAACTCAGTAAAATCATCACTTAACTCTGCATGTACTTATCTCCTTGACATCATAAAGATAGATGCTATTATGTATATTTATTGGTATTTGACTAGAATAAAATGGAGTACATTTTGATTTATTACTTTTGATACTTTCTGCAAGAAGCTTAAGTATTGGTAGTTGGTGTTATAATTTATCCGTGTGCTCTCAAATAATGTTTTATGCCACTGTAAACATCCTTGTAAATAACAGCTTCTAAATGTATTTCTGTAACAATAAACTGTGATATCTATTTCTTAATGAAAAGATCCAAATCATGAATCCCCACATTGCATTGCTTTTTGTCAACTCTTGGTAATTTAAATATATTTTGATATTTGCTGTCACCATGGTTATTGGAATGCATCTACTGTCCCATGGGGCTTGCAGTCCACCTGCTTTTTGTAGGTCTTGGGTCCTTGGTAGTCGTGTAGATGGTGAGCACACTAGAGTAGCACCTAAGAGTCACTCAATGAATGTTATCCACCAGTTGCTGATATTAAGTGGACTAATTTCTGGCTTAATTGTATTAAGAACAGGAATTATACACAAAAACTGAGTAAATAACACGTTTAGAAGTCATTAAAATAATACATCCAGATATGCTAAAAAATTCTTAATATGTATGACTAGATCTTCAAATGGAGGGTTAGACCAAAAGGCCATTAGGACAAATGTCAGATAGCAATGGAAGTGCAAGACAAATATTTGTATGTAGAACTTCCAGGAAGAAACTTTGCAAGTAGATTTTGTGAGTCTTGGGTTTCCAAACCAGACAGTAGATCTAGAAGGGGATAAAAGGAGGATTTGTGAATGTTTCTGATATGATGTGTTTGAAAAATGTTGCTGTTGTTGTGAATCTTAAGTTTCTTCTCAAGGATGGAGGTAGAAATCATACACTTGGAGCCACACTCTCTATCCATTGTCTTTTTGAAGGAGCTTCTGTCAGACTTCAGGACCTATTTTTGGGGAATTCAGAAGGCTATAACCACACTTGTGTCTGAGAAAGCATGACCCCTAAGGAAAGTATAAAGATGCCTCTGAGTGTCCTGCACTTGAGAAGTTTTCCTGAGCCAGACATGTGTTCAGATGCAAATCCTAATCTCACATGAGACTGGAGAGGGACCATCTAGGATCTTGTCCAATGGAGTCACCTACAGAGACCCCAGGAGCAGGGAGAGTACAGTCTGAAATTACTGGCCAGAATCAAGTTGCATCTTTCAGGTCTAGGACCTGCCGGAGAGCTGGCCCAAGTAGTAAGAATCTGAACACAATAAGTTCCTCAGAAAGTGTACAGATAAAAGTTGTCACCTATTCTTCAGACTCTCCCAGATTTGAAGTAATAATAGTTGAGTTGGTGCTAGGGAATAGGGGAGGGAGAACAGAAGGTAATCATGGCTTCATTGGGAAAGAGGTAGGGGGAGACATTTTTATGTTTGGAAATAAAGATTGATTAGTGCCTTCGAAATTCACATTTCTCATGTGAAACTGTATTTGGGATTTAAAGTGACCATGAGATTGTTTGTTACCTAACAGTGAACTATTGCCAGATGGGGTGGAATAAATAGGACACAGATCTGTAAATAACATATCATTTCTCTGGTATGAGGAATTGAAAGTTAAATGCATGATAGGTATTGTGAAATAAGAAGAAAATATTCAAAAGGAAAAGAGAAAAGGGGAAGTAGGGGTAACTAAAGGAGGGAGAGAAAATTTTGGTTGTAAGAGAAGGAAATGAAGCTTATGTATGTAGAGGGGAGGGGTTTGTAAGGAGGGCAGGGGAATGGGAAAAATGAGAACAAGATGTGTCATGTACTGGTACCAATTCTCAATGTTGACTATGACCATAATGTATATACAAAATGTACCAATAAAATCAATTAAAAATCTGGTAAAGTTTAGTTTCATTAGATGAAATTTAAAGAGGTAGTAGAAGAGCAAATAAAGACACATGAGTACAGGCTCAGTCCGGCCTACTGGCCCAAAGAGTAAAATTCTTTAATCAATTACACTTCAAACTGTTATGCTTTACTTATGCCATCCTTGAATAGTGTGCATTGAATTTTGGTTGTAAAACTAATGTCATATCTATTTGTGTACTTGTCGCTAGGATAGCTTGGTTTACCAACTTGAAACAACAATATGGTCATATTCCAATTATTTTTTAATTAATTGCTAATGATCTTACTGGCTTAGAAACCAGGAGTTCCACCATTTTTTGGGAACCTTTTCTTGCCCTTCCCTATTTAGAAATTTCCAAACTTCAGAGTCATCATTAGTTCAAAACCAAAATTTAGGTGGCTGGCTGAAAGATTTCATTGGGTGTCCAGGTGCATGGCAGTCATGACTGTATTCATGTAGTTGTTGAAGCCGTTTGTCTCCTGTCCAAGCCAAAGACCACTGAGCCACTGGCATGGGCTATCCTTTTATTGCTGTAGGTTCCCACTTTCCCTGACCAACATTCTAGAATGTAGAAGCTCAAGAAGCTCCCAAATTTAGTTCCAGAACCTAAAATAGTTTCTAAAGCCCTTGCAGTTAAGGCATCCAGCCAATCTTCCTCTCCCCTTTCTGGATTATCCCTTGCTTTGGTATTACTTGCCATCAGTGAAACTTGGTTGGGAGCCTCTGGACCATCCGAGAGCTTAAAAAACTATATAGTTATTAAAGGGTGGGAACAAAGAACTCTTTCCTTTTCTCTCTGGAGAGCCTAGGTGCTTAGATAAAACTAATTATCTCTCATTCTGCATAGTATGAAGTATCATTATGCAAGGTCTTCCACTCTAGTGGCTTTAGGTTTAGGTGGGTAATTTTACATATGATGTCTGAATAAGGTGCATGATTACCTGTAGCTTCTGAATCTCTTAAATGATAACATCATATATTTAGAAGATAAATTGATATGGAGAAATTTGAATTTAAGAAGAAATATATCAGTAAGTAGATCTAAAATTATAAAATTTCCTATTTGTGAAAAATTTCCCCCTATATGTATATGTGTGATAGTTAATTATGTTATGCCATCTTGACTTGAATATGAACAGAGTAGTTAAGCTTGGGTGAGCATGGGGATGAATGATTTGTGGGCTTCAAACAGAGATGAGAAGAAATGCCCACCCAAGATGTAGGTGGCACCAACAAATAGACTTGAAGCCTAGACTTAATAAAAAGGTGAAAGATGGCTTTCCTTTTGGTTCTTTGGAGGAGCTATGGTATTTGCCATTGCCTTTGGCTGTCTTTCTCTGGTTTCTTCAGGCTTTGATGCACTCTTAGGCTCTTGAGACAGATTCCTCGGCTTTCTGACACAAGCACATGCCAGTGTGCTTCCAGGACTTTGAATTTCAAATTCCACTGGATTCTCCAGCTCTTCAGTTTTCAGACAACAATTCTGAATTCTGCTGTCTCTGACCTGGATCAGAGCATCCTGTAGTTACTCCTGCTTCTCCCTTCCTAAACCAGTGGGACTCTTCTGATCCTGATCTTGTAAGTTTACCTCATAAATCCCTTGTGTAATCCTACATATATTTTATGTTGAATCTGTTTCTCTAGAGAACCCTAATTAAGATACATGGTTCTGGGAATTGACCTACATCTTCAGCCCTTTTTATCATTTTTAAAAAATTATTTTCAGACAGGATCTTGCTAAGTCACTTAGTTGCTCAGGCTGGACTTGAACTTGTGATCATCTTCTATCAACCTATACATGATATTTTTAGGTACAGTTCTACAGCTCCTCAGCCTAATTCACTATGCCCTACCCACCAAGGCACACATAGATGTCCTATCCTCATATTCTTCAAACAACATGTGAATACGCTTAGTGTGGTTAGAAACAGTGGAGCTGAGGGACTCACTCCTTTCCCTCCACTTAATTCTAGATAGCAGAGCACCCTGTAGTTGTCTGGGCTTCCATTTTCCTAGGAGAGGAGCTATGGTCTTTGCCAGAATAAAAGCCCAAGAGATTGCTGGTGTTCTAAGTGAGAGCATGTGTATGTGTACACGGGATCTTTTAGCTGGACCTTTGTTCACCTTTACCTTTTCCTTTTATCTTCCTATGAACTCCTTTATCTTACTCCTTTATCCTATCCTATTCATTCTAATATCCTATCCTTTATCTT
>PVIC010059405.1:0-10109 GCA_004025085.1 Thryonomys swinderianus | reverse complement strand
GGCCTCATTTATCTGTATGTCTATTTCTTTTCCTGTGAAGTTTTCTGTTGCTATCTCTGACAATAGCTTTTTTATGTCTTTTACAGTCACCTGCTTCCTCAGTGACTCCAATCAGTCTTATGTTACTTTTCTTTGAGTCATCTAGAAGTTGTTGAATTGATTTCTCATGGTCCCTTGCTCTTTTCCATAGATTACCTTTCCTGCTTATTGGCTTCTATGCTGTCCTCTAGGTCTGAGATTCGGTTCTCTGCTTCATTCATCCTACTGTGCAAACTTTCCTTATCCTTCATCATTCCCTGGAGCTTTGCTTGAAGCTGTTTAAAAGGTTCCATTGCTTCTGCTATCTTGGATTCTATCATCTCACTGATATCTTCTTTAATGATGTCTCTCACTGTGGACAGTATCCCTGTTTTGATCTCAGAGATGAGTTCTGCTTTCCATTTTACTAGATCTGCTTTAGTTACCATCTCCAAGAGTCCTGGTGCTTGAGTTTCAGTTTGCCCTGTTTCCCTTTTCTCTGAATTTCCCTGTGGTGTTGATCTTTGTGTCTGTTTTTTTTGTGTATTTTCTCATTTCTACTCTTTCATTGTTATTAATACTCTTCTTTGCCTGATGACAGGGCAATGTTTGTTGTAGGTCTCTTTCTATTATCTGGGGCCTTTTGGATGTGGCACCTTCCTGGGGGGTCCTCCTTGAATCTGTAATGGCCCTCGAGCGTTCTTAGTTCTGACACATCATGGGAGGTATTTGAGCAGAACAATCACATCATGTGAATTACCATAATACAATAAATGCCAGTATCAGTATTAAACACTGTAAATAAAATAAAAAGTTTTGTTAAATTCTATTCTGAAGACTTTGAGCTTATGAGTTACCTCTATGTCCATATGCCAGAATTTAGAATTAATCATCAATATGTATACAACATATAGATCTGTTAATGTACACCCCGAATCCTTTGGGGATAAAGGTCACTGGGGAATCAGGGAGGTAGGCAGACAGGAGGAGAATGAAATAGGGTTAGCAGATTTATGAAAATCACCTATACCCTAGAATCTCATATATGCCAGTGGGTAATAGAGGATAAAAGGGCATGTGTACAACAGTACCAAGTGTATGCTGTAAGACTGTTGGAGACTTTGCACACCTTCGTATAATAGTACAGAAGAAGAAATAAGGCAGCCTAAGACTCTTTTACTTCTGGGTATTGCTTCTGACTGGAAGATAGGAGAGGGTGTGGGGGACACGAGGTGAATAGAGGGATCTAGGAGTAGATGGCAAAATAGAAGCTAGATCCCCCCCCCCCTTTTTTTTTTTTTTTTTTTTTAATGTTGCCTGGTTTCTGAGTGCGGCTCTAGGAGCGCGCCTCCTATGGAGGGATGCAGGAAATGGCTCCGGCTCCTCTCAGACCTGGGTCCTCACAACACAGCTCCTGGGTGGGGTTGGGGCTGGGCGGAGGCCCCCAACCCTCCATGGTGGGGATGGTGCCCAGGGTCCGTACCTGACTCCTCACTGCACAGCTCCGGGGTACAGTGGGCGGGTGGGCAGGCTTCAGTCCTCCACCACCTCCAAAAATGGAATGGCGCCCTGTGTGGCCGAGTCCCCACCGCTCCTGGGTGCAGTGGGCCGGTGGGCGGCCCTCAGTCTGCTGGAAATGCGTGGCAACCGGTAGCCGAGTCCATGCCGCTCCCGGAGTACCGTGGCCCAGTGGGAGGCCCTCAGTCTGCTGGAGACCTCCTTGTATTTTTAAACAATAATTATACATGTTCTGTAATAATGGAGAAGACAGGAGAGATAGTATTGTTTGATGTTGGGTAAAAAATTATGAAAAAATATTTATGACATGTAGAATTGTAACAAAATTATTTTATAAATTTAACCCACATAATATTTAGTGATAATAATTAAGAGAAAAGATTTCCTAGAAATGTCTTTGTTTCTGTGCAACAGTATGTCTGAATGAGTGCCTTCTATAATCTACATTTCCCGTCTTCATGAATTTTACCTATTCAAAGACTTTAACAGTATAAATGTAAAATGACATTGTTTTAAATTTTTTAGCATTACACCAAAAGGCCTCAAAGAGATAAATTAAACTAGAAAATAACTCCGCAAAACGTATGCATGCTGGAGCAATTTTTGTCTCTGCCACCTCTAGTTTCCAGAGAATTAAGTCTGTGAAACTACACTAATGGACTATTGTCCTTACAAGGCTTGGAAATATCTAGAGACTCTTCAGTGGGCTCATCATTAACTGGGTCCTACTTTATAAACATGATAAGAAGATAAGACACAAACCCGAAATTGTTTTCTCATCTCTTACTCATTGTAACATTTGCATTTGCCTTAAACATCAACATTTTTCCTTGTAAAGGCTTAAGTCAGCTCTAAATTCATTACTCATTTCTGTGTGGTGGATAAGAAATGACTAGTAGTGTAATGTAAATCCAACAGGATTCATTTACCTCATTCCAAAATGTCTTGATATATTTAAAAATCTTTATCTTTATCTTATCCCAACCAATAGTATGGATGAATCGATAGCTCTACTCTCTATTTTAAAACACAGACTAATACGTTGATGTATACATTTGGGAGGAGAGGGAAGGAGAGAGACAGACAGAGGGAAAGAGAGAGTTTATTTACATTCACTTTAGGGAATGTGTACATATACTGTATGTATCTGGATTGTTGTTATGGCCCTTCCTTTCACTATCTACCTTCTCCCTCCATATTTAGATCACACTTTCCCATTTTTACTATTATGATTTTAGGTCCTGTTTATAACATATGAAGGTTATATTCATTGAGGTAGTTGGTACATGTACATGATAAATACTGTGTCTTTCATGTTCCCTGTCTTCAAGGGGAGGTGAGAGAGCCAGAGAGGAAGGGGGAAATTTCTGTGCTTTGTGAATATTTTAAAATGGACAAGTTTTAGCTCTGACAGTTTGGAAGGCAGGAGTTCTGTGTCATTGTGTATGACATCAGGGATCTTTAGTTTGATGGAAAATTTAGAGGAACCTTGTTTAGGTTCTTTCATTAGGACGAGAAAATGACACTGAACCCTGAACTTAGAGCTGTTGTCTTCCTTGCTGATTTACAGTAAAGTCTCCAGAGGGTGAGGTCACCTCACTGGGGATCCTGCAACTGTGAAGGAGAAGGGGAGAAGGTTATGTGTATATAGGGTGACATCATTTTAGGAGCAAAGAGAATTTAGAAAACATAACTTGACATTTGCAGTAAATTATTATATCCTAAAATGTTCAAAATATTTATTCTTAATACCTAGAAAATAAAGTGCTATTTCATATGAGATTGCTGTGTGAAAGTTTAATCAGCATTCAGTCAAAATGTTCCAGTGGAGACTAAGATTAGGTAGCATGATCAGTGAGAGCATTCCTTCTTTAGGCCTTTTGTAACAATGGCAAATCAAAGTACGGTGTCAACACAATAAAAAAAAAAGGTATCTTCTTTTAAAAATCCTCAATATGGCATTCAAAAATAGGATTTATGTTTGTTATCATCACTTTTACATATTTATGATTGATTTCCAGCTTCTCTGGACTGTCTCAGTCTAGAATCCCTTAGAAACACACACACAGGCACATGGGCACATGGATGCAAAAAACATAATGAGCTACAATTAAATTTATTCCTAGAATATAGTCATTTGCAGTAGCTTTTCTGGCTTCATCTGGTGGCACAGAAATTCTGTATATAAATATATAGAGACAGTATATATATATATATATATATATATATATATATATAACAGTAATAGTAACAAGAATATATATATGTGTGTGTGTGTGTGTGTGTGTGTGTGTGTGTGTGTATGTATGTATGTATGTATGTATGTATATATAGTAACAGTAAAAAGAATCAAACCCAGTAGAAAGAGCCGCCATTTTCCACTCTGTTATATTTTGATTTGCCTTCAAGTGCTCTGGGGTCATTCAGAACTTTTCATCATTTCATGCTATTTTTAATGAGCTTTTCTTGAAGAAAATGTGATGGTTTGGGGGGGAGTCTCCAAGCCACCAGCACCCCCTACTGTTACAGATGTCTTGTTTCTTTCATAGGATGGTGCATCTTCAAGTTGCATTGTTCTTTTTGCTATATGAACCCATTGGAAATTGAGGAGACATTATTTCTTATTGGAAACTTTTTCAAATCAGCTTGTAAGAACTATTTAAAGACAGAGTGAGTTTGATAGAGGTAGATGTTTAAAATTTTAACATGTATCACCAAGTTCCATTCTAAACTGTGTCAATTCACACAGTCATGCCAGACGGGAGGTGTCTATCTCTGTTTGACAACCACATGCCATTTATGGCTACTCCAGTTTCCTTTTTGAATTTTTAAGTATTCTAATCATTTGCTATTTGTATGGTCAGCTTTTTGTGGCTGGACCAAATACTGTAGATATACAGTTTAGAGGAAAAAGAACTTATCTGTTCTTATGGTTTGGTGTCCCATGCTGAACTAGCCCCAAGGCAGAAATATGGCAGCATGTCTTGGCCAAGAGTACACTCGGCTCATAGTTGAGTTTAGTACAGGAAGCACAGTGGGGGGCAAAGCCACTGAAAGTCTTATCTTCCAATGGCCTGTCCCCTGCCCAGCTCCTACTTGTCCCAAGCTACTGACAAGGTGTTTAACAATAAATACCGGTGGCAGTCAGCAACATCGGGAGTTAGTCATCTTCTTAGGAATGCGTTAGTCCAGTCAAATACACAAGCTTAACATTCAGTTTATTGGTTTATTCAGAACATAATCTCATCACATACTGGATTTGTTTTATAATTTCACTCATTTATTTTAGCTCCTATCATTGATGGTGTAAAATTTCTTATCTAGGATCTGTGCCCTCTGCAGTATTGAATAAGCCATATATATTTTCTCTTAGATTGACCAAGTCATATTAAATTGCCATATGCCTATGGATTTATTTCTTTAATACCTGCCCTAGTTTACATACCCATGAACTCATATATCAGTCCTACACTTAAAAATTATGTTTGCTTTGTTATATTCATTTTTTTTTTCCTTTTTGAGACAGGATCTTGCTTTGTAGTTAAGGCTGGCTCTGAGCTCACTATGTAGTCCAGGCAAGCCTCGAACTCAGCAGTCCTCCTGCCTTTGCCTCCTGAGTGCTGGGATTACAGGCGTGAACTACCACGCCCGGCTGTTATATTCATTTTTAAAAATCTTGTACATTCAGTGCCAAATAAGTGATCTTAATTTTGGTGTTTTTTTTCCTGGTTTTTTTTTTCATTTTTTACTTCCATTTGACCATCAAGATAATTTTCTTTACTTAAAATATGTATTGAGTGACCATATAAATACAAATAAATATATCAGAGTATTTTTAATTTAGGTGAAATTGGTTGACTATTCAAAATAAAGTCTTAGAAGCAAAAATGGAATTTATTATCACATGTGAAAGGTTTCCAAACCCACAAGGCTGTGGCAATTAGCTAAATGTGTGTTTTGAACTAGACCTATTGCTTTACAATTCTTGCTATTTTGACTTTTGACATCAAACAGCAATTAAGGATACCTAGCATCTATGTGGATTGCAAAAATACCCTAAAGCCTAAAGACATGACAAAGAAGGTCTGTGTTTAAAATCAAAGACATTTTATCGGAGTGCTCCAGGAGATCTAACCTGATTTTTGAGAAGTACACTGATGCCTATTTTAATACAAATATCTGGCGAGTGAAAGAGTTTCTACGGTGAGAAAGCTGTCAGCTCCCCTTAGAGCCGAGGCACCCCGTTCTAGAAGAGGAAGACTTCCCCTGTGCAGAGGAAAGAGGTGATCAGGTGTTGGGCAGGTAAACAGGAAAATCATTAATATTTATCTAGGGAGAGTTCAAATATTTAAACAAATTTATCTCCCCAATGCAAGAACCATACATAGCTTTCTATTTCTAAATCCTTTCGATACAGCTTATGAACAGCTTAGCTTGGTTTCCTCAAAGAGGACTAATATAGTGTTTGGTACCTATTTTTCACTGTAAGTTACCTTTTGAATGCTTTATGTATATATATGTAAGTATAATGTATTTATTCCTATATGAGTATTTGTATAAATAGTGATAAATATATTATACTAACATAAATAATATATATACTACATAGGTATATAAATTTGTATGCACATGTGCAGTTACATATATATATATATATATACACACACATACAAATATAATGTATATTATATACATTTTAGTGTAACCAAACAAAAATTTGAGAAAATACGTTATCATATTTTTTTGCTCTTGGATAGTCAGATTTCTAACAATGAATGTGGCATTTTATAATGTGACATTTCAAACAGAAAACCGACTTTTAAATTAGCTTATTTTTAAAATTTAGGTTTATGCTTTACTAGGTCACTCAATGAGACAGCTTCAGATAATAATATTACCTAATTCGTGGGAAACTTGTATGAAGAATAAAAAGGAAAATTGCAGTGAAAACAGTATTGAAGGAGTTTCTTAAGAGGGAGTTGTGAAACCATCAAGAGAGCTGAGTTCATGTGTCATTTTCTTTGCTGTCTGGTCTGTAGAATTTGGCCCTGGACTCCATCTATCCATTAGGGCCTACATGATAAAATAGTTGTGCCAAATAACTCAAGACACATTTAAGAGGTCATCCGATGCATATTTCATAGACATCTCTATTTTGTTCAAATAGCCTTTTTTATTAATCTTTACCAGCGGTTTTTGACTGACATTCCTTCTCAGTACTCAGTGGCTGCATCTCTTCCTGCTTGTCCTTCCTCCTGCGTGATGTACAGATGCTGAACCTATGGTTCCTGAACGGGAGTTCCAAAGAGCCCGAGGAGAGCTTGCTTTCCCCTCCAAAAGATTTGAGTTTTTCACTGTGCAGGAATCACAGAAAGGATTGAGTGTATATTTAGAATGGTTGAGGCATTTATAAAAAATAATATATCCCGGAGTGTTCCACTGAACGACTCTTCTTGGAATTCGGTTTGTAGCCAAGTTCCATGGGAGACTAAAGGAAGGACCGATTTGTTCTCCGGAAGGGCCTCAAGAAATTCTACTCCAAATCTATGATATTTGCTCCATCCCATTATAAAAAAATGTGTGAAGTGAAGCAATACAAATCAAGAGGGAGTTTCAGTTTAGCAAAAAGATACTACATCCTGAAAAATCTGAAGAAAATCACTCAGAAGAAACAAACCCAGTTTTTCATTTGATGATGGCCAAGAAATTGTTAAAATCATCTCTTATTTCTTCTATAAGTAAATATACAGTGAACATACCCGAAGTTTGATTGAGAGGATGCAAACTTCTTTGCTTTGTTGACATATGGGAGAAATTTCTAATCTGCTTACAGATCACTCCTAATAGAAACTTTCACAAAGTGTCATGAGAAAAATAAAACTGCTTGATCCAACTCTTTGGTTTAAGAACTCATACAAGATGAGAGGTGGTCATGGGGAAACTGTGTGAGAAAGACACATCGTGTAGTCCTACTGACAGAGAAAAAGAGACCAAAATAAACAAAATGAATGGACCTGGAATTGCTGTTTCTATCTGCGTGGAGCCCTGCTGCCTGTCCTCCGGAGACAACACTCACTGCTCACGCTCTGTTAGCAAGGCTGGGCTTCAGGCCAGACCTTTATGGTATATCTTAAAATGTTTTATTTGTTGGTTTAATAATCTCCAGGCTGTATTCCAAGAGCAGTAACCCCCTAGAGAAGTGTCAATTAGGCTATCAGAGGCTATTTCCACTCTGTGGAAAATATTATTTCAAAAGCCCCTTGTAAAAGCTGGGAGAGAGAAACAAACTAAAAAGGCAACTGGAGAGCAGAAAAACAAGGATACCAAAATTTATGCCCTTTTTTTCTCTTAAAATATGAATTGAAATAGAAAATAAGAGGAATGTCACTATCATGCTTTACATGTCTATAAAACAATGCTCTTTATGTCCATGATACATGCCAGTAAAATAAAATAAAATAAAAATATCTTATACCCTTTGGAATTCCTCTGTAAAGTTAAGAAAATCAATGAAAACCTGTCTAGTCTCTGAGCAGAAAGTCATATAAAAGGCTAAGGAGTGGTTTATGGAAGACAGGTATTTCAGAATGTCTCATGATACATTTTAAAGAGTTCTTGTCAAATTTTATCAGAAAATATTAACTATCATCAGAGTCTAATTATTGAAAGGCCAGACACATAATAGAAACACTGCAGAACAGAACAGTGTAACAATAGCAAAGGAGATTCTCCAGGAAACAGGAAGGATCATGTAATCCTAGATCTTCATCTAAGGTTTCAGGGCAAATAACAGGATGTAACAGTCAAGTAAACATTCTCACAATGTTTCTACGTGTGGCTGAGGCAGACTTAGGCAAGGCCCTGTGTGAAATATTAAACTAGCTGATCAGGAAAATCAGTGAAACAGTTATCAAATAAAGTTTGGCTCTTTCTCATGGAAGTTACAATCAGGAAGTAACTTTAAAAAAAAACTTGATCAAATGATTTCATGATTAGCAATTTAACTTCTTGTTGGTAATAGATCCTCAGCTAGGTGAGAAAAATCTAATTTAGAAGACTGGACCAAAATTTCCTAGCAGTTAGCAAAACAATGTATTCTAAAGCAATGCTATGTCAGTTGTTTATTATTTGAAATGCCTAATACAGTTCATTAATTTGAATATGTTAAGTTTGCTTATTTATCTAAGATAGACATTAATTTCAGAGTGTTATTCAAAATACTTAAAGGATTGGCACATGTTAGTACTCAAGTAATGTTAGTTTTTATTTCCACTAGAACCTCACTATCCTGTATTTTTGCCTTCTCACCAGACTTCCTAAAAATGGGCAGAGCCGGGCGTGGTGGCTCACGCCTGTTATCCCAGCACTCAAGAGACAAAGACAGGAGGAATGCTGAGTTCAAGACTTGCCTGGGCTACATGGTGAGCTCAGGGTCAGCCTGAACTACAAAGCGAGACCCTGTCAAAAAAAAAAAAAAAAAAAAGGGCAGAATACAGGTACACAGACTTCCCCCTTCCAGTCACAAATGAGAATCCAAAGCTGAGTGCTTTCCACTGCAGAAAGAGGGGAGTCAACTGGTTATTAGGACATCAGAGAAGACAAAAATGTTTCAATAGAATCTTCAAAACATTTATGACGTTAAGAATAAAACTTTGCAAATTGCATCAGTTAAAATGTAAAATGAAAAAAAGGAATATGCTGTGTAAAACCTAAATATAACAAGGGCGGTACAAGTAAATTATTTACATTGATCAATTCCATTGTTTAGAATAACTTATGTATTTAGTTAAACTTATGTATTTAGTTAAAATACTTTAAGGTTAAGCAAAGTAAGGAATAAAATGATGTACTGAGGATGTAAAAATGTAAAGGTCAGTTTTATTACAGATGTTAAACTAATCTAAGAAACGCAGCAGAATATGTGCTCAATTTTGATACAGAAATAATATTAAGATAATGGCAACAAATGTCGCTGTAAATGATAAGTAAATTATTGAAACTTAAAGATATGTAATTATGCAGATTTCCACAGAAACAAAAAAAATGCATGAACCATGAGCAGGAAAAATTCAGGCTATTTTCCCATCAATTTCTAAAGATAAAAGAATAGAATCTACATTGGAGAGGATGGAGTGGACAGCAGGGTGATGATGGAGGAACCCTGAGGAATACAAAGGAAACAATGAACAAGTTTCAAATGTGAACATCCACCATCTAGTATGATGTGTTTTCTACATGAGCTCTTTTGGCCGAATCAAAAAATGCCTTTTGAAAAGAGGTTTTGTTTTTGTCTTCGCTTTTTTTTTTTTTTTTTTTGTCCTTGGGTTGACCCTCCCCAGTACCTCTCGCGTGCTCGGGCAGCACGCTACGACTGAGTTACATTCCTTGCTCAGTGCATGACAAGAAAAAATAAGAATGAAATGAAAGGAATGGGAGTAAAGAAAATAGAATAAAATAAACAGAAATAATGCGAATGCAATTTTGACAATTTAACCAGTAATTCTGACTATTTAATAAGTATTAGGACTGTTGTGTTATCACTGGAGACAGGCACCCAAAAGCTACGCCCAGCA
>PVIC010059404.1:0-10160 GCA_004025085.1 Thryonomys swinderianus | reverse complement strand
CTCGGGAGGCAGAGACAGGAGGATTGCTGAGTTCGCGGCGGCATGCCTGGGCACCATAGGGAGCTCAGGGCCAGCCTGAACTACAAAGCGAGACCCTGTCTCCCAAAAAAAAAAAAACCCTGTCTCAGATTTGTTTGTTTGTTTTGAGACAGGGTCTTGCTTTGTAGTTCAGGCTGGCCTTGAGCTCACAGCAATCCTCCTGCCTCTGCCTCCTGAGGGCTGGGATGACAGGCGTGAGCCCCCACGCCCGGCACTGTGGTGTGTGGTACTGATGGCTGATGGGTGTGAGTCACCACGCCCAGCATTGTATGTGGTACCGGGGATGGAACCAGGGACCTTGCCCTTGTGAGGCAGGCACAGAACCACTGAGCTAAATCTCCCACCCCTGTCTCAAACTTTTAAAGGGCATGGGTGGGGATGTAACAACTCAAAGGCCTTGGATTCAGTCCCCTGTACTGGGAGAAATAAAAAGGTAGGAGAAAACCCGGAATCTTGTCCAAGTTGGAAGCTGGCCCCAGCCCTCCCTCCTCCACAGGTCTGGTCCTTCTCCCACTCCCTGTGGGCCACGTGGGTCACGAGGGGTCACTCAGCCTGTCTGCAGTGGCCCTGGGTGCCTAAGGACCTGCCTCAGGTCTGTCCTGAGGGCGGCCTCCCAGGAGGCCAGGCAGGCACAAGGCCAGAGAGGATAGTGGCCTTGATGGCCAGACCCAGGCAGGCACCAGGCCAGTGTAGCCTGAGGGTCTCTAGCCAGAAGGAATTGCACAGCAACCGGCATCGGGCCTCAGGCATCTGCTGGGACCCTGGCAGTGGGGTTCGTCCCACCCCAGGCTGGAGGCTGGAGGGCCCCAGGCAGCAGAGGACAGCCGCTGGCCAGCAGACACTGGGCTGGGGCTCCCTAGGAAAGCTGGCGCACGCTGGGAATGGCAGCCGCGGAGGGGGCAGCAGGCGGTACTGGGCCCAGGTACGGGCTGGCGGCAGCCCTAGGGTGTCACCTCCACCTGACGGGGACACCCACCTGCAGAGCCCCAGGCGCCCACTCCCTATCCCAGTCCAAGGCACCTGCTTTGCCCTGAGGAGGGGACGCAAACCGCTGGCCTCTCATCGGGACCCTGGAGAGGGGATGTGGCTGGGGCCGCCGCACCCTCTGGAGCTCACTGCAGAGACTGAGGTCTTGTTTTATTCGGTGACAGTCACTTGTCCTGGGTGTGGTGAGGCTGGCGCCCCGCTGGGCCCGTCCAGGTCCTGACTGTTGGGCTGTGCCCCGGGAAGGAACAGTGAGGGGCCAGGGCTGGGCCGGGCAGCTGCTGGTGGGGCAGGCGTGGGAGGGCACGGGCGCGGGTCCAGGACCGTCCGGGGAGGGGGAGGGGGAGCAGGCATCTCTGGTGCTGTGTTCCCGCGCCAGGTGGCTTGGGCGCCCGCGGCTGGAGGCCTGCGCCGAGATCACCTTTTCTGGGTCCGGAGCAGCCGCAGGAGCCACTGCACAGCGAAAGGCCACAGGAGGAAGAAGAGCAGCGTGGGCGCCGAGGGCCTGAGGGGCCGGGGCCGCGGGCCCTGCTGCAAAAGAGGAGGTGGGGCTGGCACTGGCTCAGCGGCCCGGAGGGACCCGCTCCCACGCAGGTTCCAGAACCCGGCTGCATCTGGCCGCAGCAGCCCGCGTGTCCGTTTGTCCAGACCGCCAGCGCCCAGGAGCTGCGAGGAGTGCTGACCCTGCTGGGGTCCTGCCAAGGCCCTGCAAGGGCGAGAGGACACTGCCCCCACCCGGACCCTGGGCACGCCGAGGCAGGGGCCGGGAGCGTGGGGCCACGGACCGCACCAGAACGCGGGCAGCTTCGCAGGAGGGGTGATGTTGCCACAGCACACACAACCTAAAGCGAGCGGGCTCCCAGCAGCCCGAGCCGTGGCACCAGAAAGCTGCTCAGGGCAGCAGACTGGAATTCTCCATCTAACATTCAAGAGTCCACGGCAGCTCCCAGAAATAAATAAGGTGCTGAGGATCTAGCTCAGTGCTGCTGCTGCCTGCCCTGCAATGCAAGGCTGTGAGTTTGATCCCGGTACTGTAAATAAACAAATAGGGAAGGGGACTTGGGGGAATGAGACAAAATAAATAGGATTTATTTTTATTTTCTTGAGACAGGGTCTTGCTTTGTAGTTCAGGCTGGTCCTGAGCTCACTATATAGCCCAGGCAAGCCTCAAACTCACAGCACTCCTCCTGCCTCTGCCTCCCCAGTGCTGGGATGACAGGCGTGAACCACCATGCCCGGCACTGTGGGGTGTGGTGCTGATTGCTGGTGGGTGTGACCCACCACACCCGATATCATATCACTGTATGTGGTTACGGGGATTGAACCAGGGACCTTGTGCTTGCTAGGCAGGTGGAGGAACCACTGAGCTAAATCTCCGGCGCAGGATTTATTTTTAAGAAATAAAACTACAGGGCCGGAGGGTTAGCTCAGTGGTTCAGGCGCCTGCCTTGCAAGCGCAAGGACCTGAGTTCGATCCCCGGTAACCACATATAATGCTGGGCGTGGTGGCTCACGCCTGTCATCCCAGCACTGGGGAGGCAGAGACGGGAGGATTGCTGAGTTCGCGGCGGCTTGCCTGGGCACCATAGTGAGCTCAGGGCCAGCCTGAACTACAAAGCGAGACCCTGTCTCCAAAAATCAAAAAATAAATAAATAAATAAAACTACAAAACCGTCACATTGAGGAGGCTTGTAAGTCAATTTCTTACTTGAAAAACATAGATAACTAAGGACCAGCAAGTAGCTCAGGGGCAGACCATGAGTCTAGGCCTTTGGTGCCACCCCAAGCACCCCCCCCAAAGATAATTAAAAAGAAAGACACAGCCTGTCATTTTATGAAGAATCATATTTAGGTGTTTTGTTTTGTTTTGTTATTAGTTTTTTGAGATGGTCTCGGTTTGTAGTTCAGGCTGGCCCTGAGCTCACTCTGGTGCCCAGAAAAGCCTCCAACTCATGACAGTCCTCCTGCCTCTGCCTCCCGAGTGCTTGAGATTACAGGTGTGAGCCACCACGCCTGCTGTAATAGGATTTTAAAAGTCAACATAAAAATCATTACTTCTTGTAAAAATCATTACTTCTTGTGTCAAATGAAGCTGAACACTTGCACGGTAGAGGCGCGGCTCCATCCCGGGTCCTGCAGCAGCACGCAGGGGAACCCCATCCCCGGCACACACGGCACCCCGCTGGTGCTGTCCAGCCCAGAGCACTTGGCTCAATGGCACCGCAGCCGTCACGCCCTACGTCCAGTCCCCAGCAAGTGCCCTGTCCAGAGGATGTGGGCGACTGTACCCGAAGCCGACGTTCTTCAGGAGCCTGGCCCACCCTGCTCACCAGCGGCAGCAAGGGACACGTCTGGTCTTAAGGGAGCCACGTGGGCCACTGGGGCTGCCAGGACTCTAGCACAAGCAACTCTTAGCAAGTCCTCAGGAACCAAGGTGTCAGGATGGAGGTGAGGGGGGACAGTTGGGGTAACCTGGAAACCTGGGAACAAGGATCCCAGCCCCAGTGCAAAGAGCAGACGTGGCCAGTCTCCTACCCTGGGGACACCAGAGAGAAGCCAGGAGGGTCCCTTTCCCATCCAAGGAGCCCCCTTCCCGTTCCCCTCCAGGGTAGGAGCCAGCGTCCTTGACCACCCTGTCTCCAACAGGAGCCACGGAGCCCTGTGTACTTGCAAAGATGAAAATGACTGGGGCGGGGGGGGGGACGGGGCAGAGGGTTAGCTCAGTAGTTCTGGCGCCTGCCTTGAAAGTGCAAGGTCCTGAGTCGATCCCCGGTAACCACATACAATGCTGGGCGTGGAGACTCACGCCCACCAACCATCAATACCACACACCATAGTGCTGGGCGTGGTGGCTCACGCCTGTCATCCCAGCACTCCGGAGGAAGAGGCAGGAGGATTGCTGAGTTCGAGGCTTGCCTGGACTACATAGTAAGCTCAGAGCCAGCCTGAACTACAAAGTGAGACCCTGTCTCAAAAAAAAAAAAAAAAAAGACTCGGGGGGCAGGAGGTGGGCCTCACCTTCAGAGGGGCCGGAGGCCTGCTCTCCAGGATCCGCAGCCGCCCCTGCACGTCCTGCATGCTCTCCTGCAGGGCCTGGACTGTCCCCACCAGCCACACGTCTTCCAACTCCTGGGGCCTTCGTGGGCAACTGCCCAGTTCCTCTGCAGAACAGATACACAAGGAGGAACCTTGCTGGGGATGTGGCTCAAGTGGTACCGCGCCAACTTTGGATGTACAAGGGCCCGAGTTCGATCCCTGGTACCATACACACACACAAAAAATTTTTTTTTTTTTTTTGCTTTTTGAGACAGGGTCTTGCTTTGTAGTTCAGGCTGGCCCTGAGCTCACTATGGTGCCCAGGCAAGCCGCCACGAACTCAGCAATCCTCCTGTCTCTGCCTCCCGAGTGCTGGGATTACAGGCATGAGCCACCATGTCTGGCATTGTGGTATGCGATGTTGATAGTTGGTGGGCATGTCTCCACGCCCAGCATTCTATGTGGTTACTGGGGATTGAACTCAGGTCCTTGCGCTTGTGAGGCAGGTGCCGGAACCACTGAGCTAACCCTCCAGCCCACAAAAAAATTTTTAAAAAAAAGGAACCTGAGGGGCAGCTCCTGAGGCCACAGGTGGGGGTCAGGGCAGGGGTCGTCACTGCCCTCGGCATCCAGAGGGGCACCTGTGGCTCCTGGGGACTCAACTCTCCTGGGGTGGCCCTGGGCGGGGTGGGGCAGGGACTTTGCTCTTCCAGGCCCGTGTCTGCTATTTGGCAACCCTGTCCTGGCCAGCCTACTCCCCCAGGGCCCATGCTGGACTTTTGCCTTCACCCCGAGAGAGTGCCCAGGGTGGCCCAGGGAGGGCAGAGGGTGAAAGGTCGCAGCTCACCCTTCTCCGTGGCGGGGTCAGGGCTGATCCTGGTCCCAGGGTCTCCTCCTGCTGCTCCCACCTGCTTGGCCCCGACCTGAGTGACAAGGAAGGTGGGGCCCAGGCGCGGACCCTGGCAGGGGAGGGGCGGGGGGAGGGGCTCTCACCGGCTCAGGCTCGAGCTGCTCCAGGGAATCACAGAAAACCTCCAGGTCCAGGTCTCTGGCCATCTGGGGTTCTGAGGGGAGGCAGAGGAGCAGTCACTGGCAAGAGGGGCCTTGAGGAAGGGTGTGTACAGCCGGGCAGAGGCAGGCAGGGCCCCCACTAAGCCCAAGAGTCTCAGCCTGACCCTGGCCTTCGGGAGCAGAAGGCACAGAGGGCACAGCATGGTATCCAGACCTCTCCTCAGCCTCCAGCCTGGGTCTGGTGCTCCTGCCCAGCCACTGACCTGGGCCTGGGGGCACTGGCTCCTCGCCTGGAAGGTAGGCAGGCTCTGGTACAGCCCTGTCATCACCCCAAACCACCTGTTCTTTCCAGCCTGTGCAGACACAGCACACAGGGGTGGAGTCAGGGTGAGGCTGGCACTGCCCATGAGATCTAGCCCCTTGTGCCCATGAGGTGAGACTGGCTGGGCTCCATGCCTGGCATGGTCAGAGGCTTGTGCCCCCACCCAGCAGAGGACAGCACCCACAGCCTGCACCTGAGGCAGCTCAGAGTGGGGACCTGACCTGTGACCCTTCTCAGGAAGGCTTCCGGGGGCCTGGGCATGTTCGGGATCACCTGGTACAGGGGTGCAAAGTAGGCGAACACATCCTCTGCCACTTCCCCCAGGGGCACCGTGTCAATCACCTAGGGAAGGGGATCCCGTGAGGGAAGGGCCTTTCCTACACCTATCTCCCACCCCCTGGCACCGTTAGCCATCAGATGAGCCAAACTGGGGGCAGCAGGAAGGTGGTGACGCACAGGGAACTGGTGTTAGGGAACATGGACTTGGCACTGGAGATATGGTGGACACCTTGCAAGCTCAGGGCCCACAGGTCGCCCTCACCTTCTGTGCCACCAGCTTCATCTCGGCGACGTAGGCAGACATAGCCTCCTCTCTGCTCATCCTGCCCAGGCTGTGCCAGGCATCCCTGGGGGCAGAGGGCCATGAGGAGGCGGCCAGAGGTGGGTACACTTGCTAGGGATGGGGTGCTCACCACTTGTAGCGTCCGATAGGGTCCCAGAAGCCAGGCCTCGGGGCCAGGCAGGGCCCCACGGTGGCCTGCTTATAGTAGCTGTAGAAGCGAAGCATCTCCTCATAGGAGGGGCGGTAGGAGCCTGCAGGTTGGGGGACAGTGCACTATGTCACCTGGGCCTGAGGACTGGTCAGATGTCATAGGGGGCGGGAGGGTCATGGCAGAGGCGGTTGCCTGGTCCTCCCGGAGCATTTCGATCCGGGACAGCCTACACCCGACCCTCCAGGCAGCCGTGCCCTCCCTGTCGTCCTCACCTGTCCGGGGCAGGCTCTGGATGACGCTGACCGCTGCCCTGAACTGCTCGCGGCAGGAGGGCTCGAGGCGGCCTCTCTCGGTGCCCATGCCCTCGGTGCCTGTGCGCGGCCCCGCCCTTACTCCAATCGGCCGGCGGCTGGGCCTCACGGCTCGGGACCAGGTGGCAAGGGTCGCAGGACCAGACGCGTCCTCGACAGTGCCGCTCCGGCGCGCATCTCCAGTTTTGAGACAGGCCGAGGGAGATCGTCGGGCACGCAAGCGGCTCCGACTGGCGCCGCCCCGTCCCGAGACGGCACTGCCCGCGCTCGGTGTCGTTCCCTTCGGGCCTCTGGCCCGGTGAAGCTCAGCCAATGCGAGGCACCGTTTCACAGTCGGCTTCTGCATCACAGCCACTAAGCGCGGTCCTTTCAAGATTGCGCAATCGAACGCCCGGCCGCCTCTGGGTCCGGCGCAACAGCGCCCCCAGCGGACACGGCGGAGCGTGAGGGCCCTCGCGCCCCCTAGTGGAGGCGCCGTGGGCAGCCTGTGCGAGCGTCCAACCCGGGCCTGGAGCCCCTGGTCCGCGTCTGCGGAGCTGGGAGAGCGGCGGGCAGGTCACCCCGAGGAGGGGCTGCAGGGCCTGGGCGGGGTCTCGGCGAGGATCTCTGGCTTTCCCTGGACACGCGCCGCAGGCCGCGATCGTGGACTCCATCGCCAGCCAGCCCGGCTTGAGGCTCCGAGTCCGGACCAGACCCGCTCTCCGGCCGGGCACCGCCCCGTCCAGCTGAGGCCTCCGGTGGGACGGGGCGGAACGGGGCGGGAAGGGCTCCCACGTTCCTGGGATTCGAGGCGGGGATGCGCCGAGAGAGTGCCGGCCGGGTCCCTCCGCCCGCCCCGCCCCGCCCACGGACGTCTCCCCGCCTCCGCCCCCTGCGGGCCTCGCTCCGCCCACCCGACCCGCCTTCCCCGCTCCCTCCGGCCCTCCCCAGCCCTCTCCCCGCCCCTCCCTCCGGCCCTCCCCCGCCCCTCCCTCCGGCCCTCCCCGGCCCCTTCCCCGCCCCTCCCGCCGGCCCTCCCGTGTCCCTCCCGTCCCTCCTCCCGCTCGCCGTCGGAACTCTCCCAGCGCCGCCGCCTTCGTCCGCGACCTCGCACGGAGCCCAAGCGCGGCCCCTCTGCCCCTGCTGCCCGCAGCCGCGGCCTCGCCATGCTGTGCGCCCGCTGGAGGAGCGCCCGCCGCCCGCCCGAGGAGCCCCCGGCGTCCGCCGCAGTCGTCGCGCCCCTCGTCCTCCAGCCGTCGCTGGGCGGCGCCGCCCCAAGGCCAGGGTCGCGCGCGCTGAAGAAGATGGGTCAGTGCGGGCCGCGGGCTCGGGAGCGGCGGACGCGGGGTCGCGCGGGGCCGCCCACGACGCCCACCAGGAGGCGCCCGCGGGGCGCGGAGGGCTCGGGCCAGGGAGCGTCTCCTTCCCGCGTGGCCCGGTCCGGTTCTGGCCCTCGGCGGGGACACTGTGCCCTTTGGCCTGGGACCCGAGCCAGGCAGCGTCTCCGTCACGCCGCGGAGACCCGAGTCCGCGCGGGTCTGGAGGAAGGGTCCGGGCGCGAACCAGGGCTGAGGTCCGCACTCGGGCGTGCGCCAGCCCCGACCGCCCCTCTGGTTGAGGAAACAGGTTGGAAATTTGTCCCAGCACACAGCGTGCGGGGCACCAGGCCGCGCCACGCGGCAGAAACCGAGCGGTCTCCACACGGGGATGCAGAGGGCTGGGGCGCCTGGGCACGATCGCAAGTCTGAGTCCCACCTGGGCAGCAGGGTGAGACTCCGCCCGACTAACGCGGAAAAGAGGACGGGGTGTAGCTCAGTGGTGGAGAGCGAAGGGTGGAGGGGGTGAGCCATTCACCTGAGACGGTGACTGGCACTGCCACGGCGTCACCCTGGAGCAAAGCAGCAAGGGCCCCGGCTATCGGAGACCCCTCCGACCTCGGGCAGGACGCCCTTGCCGCTGCTTCCCAGCTGCCTCTCCTCTCACGCGGGTGACCGCAGAGCTTTGGGCACTGCCAGTCCCCCCAGAGAGCCCTGAGACGAGGTCTCCACCCCCCTCGCTAGCAGCCCCGCAGGGCCACACTGGAGCCAGGGCGCAGGCCTGGCAGAGAGGCCCTGGAAGGGCGGGCAGAGGGCGCCGGGGTGGCTCGAGTCCCGCCCTGGGACACAGCCAGCCGAGTCAGGCTGCCCGGCACCCTGTGGGGTGACGCTGTGAGGAACTATCCCGCCATCCTCCCTCTGGCCACTGGCTGCAGGGCCGCTGACGGCTGGGAGAGGAATGAGGCTCTGAGTCTGGCAGCGCAGTCAGCCCAGGGGTCGGGCCCGGGCCGGGCCGGCCATCGCAGGTGGCGTCGCCGTCGCCGTCACCGAGATGACCTGGCCCACGCCCGCACCCGCCACACCCTGAGGCCAGGACACAGCTGGTTTCGGGTCAGCCGGGGCAGGTGTGGCCTGCGAGAAGGGAAGGCCTTCGGGCCACTTGGGCCAGGGCCAGCAGGGCAGGCCAGGGACGGGCAAGAGAGCCGGGTGCGGTGACGGGTTGGCATGTGGCTGTGACAGGTGCCCTGGCACGCCGGCCTGGGGCTCAGAGGTGCTCTGAGTACCACTCAACACCTCCAGCACGAGTGTCACCGGTGCAGTCACATGAGCTGGGCGCCCCAGAGCCTTCTTTACGCAGGAAGCAGCTGAGGCCTGGGATCTTTTGACAGCTGCCCCACGGCAAAGCCAGATAGCCAGGATGTGCCACTGCAGCCTCCCCACAGGAGGAGGGCAGAGGAGCTCAGAGCGGGGAGCTCACCCGGCAGCCTCGGGGTCCAGGTAAAATACAAGAAGCCCAGGTAGATTTGAATCTCGTAGGGACAGCGAAGAGTTTGGGACACACAAACCTGTCTACATTTTGGGGGTGCTGGGTACGGGCCCAGTCTGAGCAGCCCAGCACCTCAGCTCTGAGTGACACCTTAGCCTCACAGAGCGCAGAGCCCGCAGGCCCGGCCTGAGGATGGGGCAGACAGGGCCAGTGCTGTCCTGGCCCCGTGGCCCCCCTGCCCACACCTGACCTTCCTCCTGGCCTGGCTGGAAGGCGCCAATAGTTTCACAGACGCTGGCATTGAGGATGCCCTCTGCCTGCACAGGCAATGGCAGGGACCTGGTGCTGGGGCTGCCTGCTCGGAAGCCACTGGGGAGGCAGACAGCCCTCAGCACCTGGACCAGCACCCCCGCCTTGCCCCAGGCTGCCCCTCCCCAGCCTGGGGGCACCCGCTGCCCCTGGTGCCCACACAGCTTTATGGGTGTCGTCCCTCTATTGAAGTGTACCGTGGTCTCTGGTATTTCACTACATTTTAAAACTGTGGTAAGATATGCATAACATAACACTGGGCCCATGTGATGACACGCTTGAAATCTCAGCACTCTGAAAGGCTGAGGCACAGGATCACAAATAGAGCCCAGCCTGGGCAGCTTAGCAATTTTTCTAAGACCCTCCTCAAAGTGCAAAACAGAAAAAAGGCCGGGGTTGTAGTTTCGTGCAGGGACCCTGGATCTGACCCTCGGCACCACAGAAACAAGGAACACAGGACTGGCCGTCTTAGCCTCTTACATGGTGCCGCGCTGGCCTGATGATGGGACCCAGCCCGCTCGCAGGCCGCAGGCCGCCTGTTACCTGCTCAAGATGAACCCAGTGCAAACAATGCTGTGGCCCTTGTGCAGCGGCTCCCGGCCCTCCTGGTGTGGCCGGGTCCAACCTGCTTCTTTTTTTTTTTTTTTTTTTTTT
>PVIC010059403.1:0-10122 GCA_004025085.1 Thryonomys swinderianus | reverse complement strand
CATGAAAGCTTTATTTTACTATAGATTTATTAAAACTGTAATATCTAGAATATGTTTCAGTTAACTTGGGTATAAAGCTATGCTAATGGCCATTCTTGATGAGTGGGTTGAGAATTAATAATCCAGATTTACCAGATGACTATCCAGCCTTCTAGCTTTTTCTGGCTGCATGGGAGAACCTGCTGTCGCCAGATGGCGGTCATCATTGGCATCCGTGTGGTGGTAGGACTTTCCTCCTGCCTTGTGCCTGGGCCAGGTAGGTGCCCGCCTCTTCTTACTGAGACTATGAGAAGTGACTGGGTGTTTCTCTAGCAGAGAAACCATGAGTCAGCGCCTACTGCTCGGGGTGGGTGATGCAGCCCTGTGTTGCTTTGACCTTTGCAAGGGCGATTGATACCTGAGTAATCGCTGGAACGGTCCTGTGCCACCAAGGGCGGTTTCCGTGAGGTCACCTCTAGCGCACTGTATCAAGTGTCATACAGAATTCGACTCAGAGGAGCTCACATTTCAAATGCATCGAGTGAAAGCAGTGACACACACGCGTGATCAAGGAGAACAAAGAGACTTCTCCACCTTTCACCAGAGGCTGAGTTTTCGCTTGAATCCTGACACACAGATTTGCTTTGCCTTCACACAGGGCTTTCTTTAAACTCTGTGTCCCTCGTCAGTGATGGTCAATCTGCCAGACTTTTCTTGCCATTGACTTACTCCTGATCCAAAATTGTGAGAGCCAGGAAAGAGTGTCGCAGGCATTCTGGCCAGATTGTAAAGGGGGATGTACAGAATTCACTCGAGATGCTACGCTTTTTTACTTCAAGGGATTCTGAGATGTGAAACCTCGCGAGTGTCAGCTGATCTCTGAGGCGACTCCAGCCGAGTTGCAATTCCCCGCCTCTTCCCCTGTACCAACCCCCTCAGGGATGACTGATTTGAACCTTCTTGGATATCTTGGTCCGAACAGGTCACCTGGAGTCTCCCTCAAAGTGATCACAAGTCTCCTGTGTCCTCCTCTTCCCGTGGTCAGATACAGAGGAGATAAAATTTTCTGTTTCCAGGGGACACATACCTGTTACCCCAGCTGTTTGGAAAGCTGAGGCAGAGGGATCCTACGCTGAAGGTCAGACTGGACAACCGAATAGGAATTTATCTTAAAAGGAGGTGGGGAGGGTTTAGAGGTGGAACTCTGTGGGAGATTACCCAGGGTTCCATCCCCGTACGGCTCACACACAAAATTGCTGTCCTTACCACTTTTAAGCATACAGTTCAGGGGCATTAAGTGATTGAGGGGGTAACAAAGCCATCACCACCGCACGGGATTCTTCACTTTGACAAAATGAAACTCCGTGCTCAGTAGTAGCTCTCGCTGGCCCCCTTCCCCTGGCTCTGGCAGCCACCCTTCCACTTTCTGTGCTGTGAAGCTGGCTCCTCTGAGAGCCTCGTAGAAGTGCAATTTGTCTTTTTGTGGCCGGCTTACTTCACAGAGCGTGACGTCGTCAGGGTTCGTGCATGCTGTGGTCTCTGTCTGAACGTCGTTCTTTTTTTTTTTTTTTTTTTTTGAGACAGGGTCTCGCTTTGTAGTTCAGGCTGGCTCTGAGCTCATTATGTAGCCCAGGCAAGCCTCGAACTCAGCAATCCGCATGTCTCTGCCTCCCGAGTGCTGGGATTACAGGCGTGAGCCACCATGCCCGGCTGAACTTCGTTCTTCTTTAGGGACATTTCCTATTCCATCGTGCGCATATGCCACATTTTGTTCTCTGTAGATGGACTCGCATGTCACTCCTCCTTTGGGTTGCTGTGAATAAAGCCCCTGCTTTCACTGCTTTTCTGTACGTATGCACATGTGGAATTGCTATTTATTTATGTGGTTAACGGTTTTGCAACTTTTTTGAGGACTATCATGAAGTTTTTGCACAGCAAAAACAGCTGATACAAACATAAACATGCCACCGGGCTACATTTCTACCACCAACACACAAAAGTTCCAATTCTTTCACATCTTTGCTGATGACACCTGTTATCTTCTCAGCCTTTTTTTTTTTATTTCCTCGTGGTTGGTTGGTTACCAAAGTCATCTTTACCAAGTGTGATAACTCATGGTAGTTTTGATTTTCAAGTTCCTCATGATTAGTGTCTTTTTATGTTTATATCAGGTGTTTGTATTATCTTCTTGGGAGAAATGTCAATCCACATCCCCCAAATCAATTGCCTTTCATTTGTTTGGTTTTGTTTTTTCCCTACTGGAGATTAAACTCTAGGCCTTTGTACTGGGCTACCTAACTAGCCTCTTTTTATTTTACTTTTAAAGTTTTGAGACAAGGTCTTGTTAAGTTGCCCAGGTTGGGCTCAGTCTTGGAATTCTCCTGCCTCAGCTTCCCGATGTACCTGGAGTCCATGGGGCAGGGTCTTGCCTCTGCACATGAGTAATGCAGAGATGGGCACATAGCAACTTCTCCTGGATCCTTCCCTGGCTTTCTCAGATTTATGCTTGGCTGCTGATTGTGAGGATGGTCACTGGGGCTGCTATGGGACCCGGGCATTGCCTGCTTTTCCACTAACAAATGGATGAGGCATAGATCCATCTTAACTTTATAGGATAATGACCAAGCATTGACAAACTCTAAAAGAGGGGCCGAATTCTGACCTTGGCCTTTGTTTTTGATTTTATGAAAAACTAAAACAAAACTTTGTAACAAAATAATAAGAGAATAACAATATAGTAAGTATACCATGTATCATTATCTTCAAACTAGTTACTCAGAATACCAGACAACAAAATGAATTGCTGCTTACAGAGGATAAACAAGCAGATATTGACATACAACTTTCCTTTCAATAAACCAAGAGAGGCTGGTGGTATAAATGAGACAATTTAGCATGTACATTAAAATATTTTTGAAACACACTAAATAGATAATTTGAGAAACCATCTGAACCACTCCGCATGTCTTATTTTGCTCCATATTTTCATATACTGTTAGTTTCTCACATAAGGGAAACCATGCGATATTTAAGCTTGTGTATCTGACTTAATTCACTTAACATTATGATCTCAAGTTGCATTTAATTGCCCACAAATGCTTCAAGCTTGTCTTTCTGTATGACAGAATAGTGCTAGTATAGTGTATAAACACCACCCAAAATAAAAGACCCGATCAAAGAATGGAGAACCTGCCTATTTTTAAATAAAGTTTTATTGAAATGCTACTGTGTGTGTTGTTGTCCACAGCTGCCTTTATAACATACTGGCAGATGGAGGAACTGACTTTAGCTCTTTGGCACATTATGGAAAATTTGCCAGCCCCTGGCTGTGCTAGACGCTTAAGAGATTCTGTTTTAAAAACTTTATACTAGAATGATGTTGACTGCTGAACACTCTATCACTTGGAAAAGTACAAGTCTGAATAGAGTTTTAAATTACAGCATTTTAGGTATTTCCTGAACTCCAACTTAGTATCCAGAGCTTTTTCTTGTACCTTGGCATTTGCCTGGGGCAAGAACAGCATCATCCTGTGCTGCCAAAGGTGACTGAAAGCTTCCTAAAGGAGGTGGCACCTCTCCAAGTCACGGGGCCTAACTCCTGCCTTTCCCCTGAAGTCTCGCACACAGAACCAAGTAACAACAGGAGTCATCTTTCTCCTCCCCTTTCTTGGGTTCAGATACACATTTGCATGTAACTTCTAACTTCAGTAAAAACCAGGCCTAATGGTCCATGTCTGTAATCCTAGCACTCTACAAGGCTGAGGCAGGACGATTGCAAGTTTAAGCCCAGCTCAGACAGTTTAGCAATTTAGTGGGACCTTATCTCAAAATAAAAAATTTTAAAAAGGGTTGGTTAGGTAGGTCAGTGTGGAGGACCTGAGTTCAATCCCCACTACAAAAACAAATAAAACAATGTGGGTGAGGTCTCTCTGGCCCTTAGGTGCAGGGAGCAGAGTTGCGGAGCTGAGCACAGCCCCCCCCCCCCCCCACCTACCTGCTCTGCTCCGCCCGAGTCACAGGGTCACAGGGCCGCGACTGCCCGTTTTGGAAGTTCGAGGTGCAGTTGTTCTGCTGATTGGTTTCTGCCCTTGTTTAACCTCCTGACCGTGAATCCAGTGAACTTCTCTGGCTGCTGAAGCTGTTAAAGTGCACAGACGCCGCCTTAGTAGTTTCGATCATGTGTTCAGGCTGCGGAGGGGTGTTGAACACTGATTTTTTCAAATGGTATGGAATAGCCTTTGAGAGCATTGCAAGGCCTACACACGCACGCGCACACTCACATGCACAAATGCGCACGTGCCCACACTCACACCCACACAGAAAAGCAGTCCCCCGGGAAATCGTAAAGTCAAGTTGACATCTATCTGTGGCTGTTTCTTCCCTAAGATGTGGGGCTCATCGCGTTCTTGTCCAACTAGATGCCAACGGTGTAGGGCCTCTGTGGAGGCCGCTTCCTGCCGCAGTATGAGATTTACCGGCAGGCAGAGTGGCGCTCCTGCCTGCTCAGGGTCTTCCTGCCCGACCATACGTGGGTCAAAGGGCGTCTAATGCCATAGGCCAAGAGGTGAAAACGTTTATCTCTTTCCCTTTACTCTGAGAAATAAAATCAACTGAAATAAAGTTAAACTCTGTTTTATCCCTGGAGTATGATAGTGAATATTTCTTAGAACTGCTTCTATACCTATAGTGATTGTAATTGCTTTCCTTGAAAATCACTCCTTAAATACTGTTTGTCTTTTTTTTTTTTTTTTTTTGGAGACAGGGTCTCACTTTGTAGTTCAGGCTGGCCCTGAGCTCATTGTGTAGTCCAGGCAAGCCTCTAACTCAGTAATCCTCCTGCCTCTGCCTCCCAAGTGCTGGGATGACAGGTGTGAGCCACCATGCCCAGCAATATTGTTTGTTTTATTTTTAGCTTTGAAATTGAAGAATCCTTTTGAAATGGTTTTCTATGATAAAAATGATAGCAATAGTTTGGATTTTTTAGTTTTACTTTTACTTTTTGAGACAAGGCCTCCCAGTGGAGTCTAGGCTGGCCTCAAACTTGTGACAGTCCTCCTGCCTCAGCCTCCCAAAAGCTGGTAGTACAGGCATGAGCCACTGTGCTGATTTTTATATTAGTATGCTCTCATTCCCTAAGAACAGACCTTTGTAGAGTTTTGTGGTATATGTTTATTTCTTGTTGGAGAAGTTTTGTAAATCAGATGTTGCCCCGGAAAAGGCTGGTGACTTTCCTGAGCTGCAGCCACCCGTGAACCCTGCACTCATGCATTTTTGCCCATGATCCCCTAAGAATGCAATGGTTTCTGCACATTTTGATTGCCTGGTATAGATGCCAGGCACTGGGCTGGGAATGGGAGCTGTAGAGGTAAATAATATCAAGTTTCTGCTATCAGAGCTTGCCAGTTTAGGGAAGGAGATGAAAACATGCAAAAATTTACAATGGAATATAAAAAATGCCCCTCCTAAAAAGGGGTCCATCATGCACTTGTAAGCCTAAGAAATCTGTAAACTTACTTAAATGCTAATTTACATGGAGTTGATCTGTGGATAAACTTAGAAGAGAAACACATAACTACTATGGACTTGCTCTGAGTTAATAAATGAAATGGTTGAACCAACTCAAATGCGCCCGTTGTAACCCAGGGCCCCCAACAAAGCTGCTTCTCTTTGCCCATTATTATTCTCACCCGCTCCTTGTGTTTGGGTTATTAACACTGTGTTTAGGTCAGATGAGAATATGTTCCATCTGCCATGCTTTGGTAAGTAAAGTAAAGTGCTGATGGAGATCATTTAAGATCGTTCTGAGCTTTGATTGCATGCTTGTGGCTCATAATCAGAATGATGCAAAGTAATTGTTAGACTGACTTGCCAGGGCTACATTCTGTGCCGCTGCCAGTGTCAGCACTTTGAGTCTGCTGTGCTGCCTGAAGAGTGCTTGCCGAGCACTAGCCCGGCTAATGCATGGCTCTCTGCTGAATGTCATGGGTAATTTTCGTTCTAACGTCCTTGCTTGCCACAACCCCATTACCTGACAAAGAAATATCTGCCTGTCCAGTGAAAAGCAAGTCCCTCTGTGCGTGTGTGTGTGTGTGTGCATGTGTGTGTGTGTGCACGCACATGCTAGAGTGCTTGTGCATCGCGACTAGAATATAAAAACCCACTTGCACGTGGCTAGGAACTCATCTCTTCCCTTTGGCCATGAGACCCTGACAAACCGGGTGCTGTCACTTGCTGTTTGTGTGACTTGGAAAGGTTACTTGTGCCCCGCTCTCCTCATGTGGCACTAATGGGACCTGTTTGATACAGATTTTTGGGTTGGGGTTACGGATAATAGATAAACATGTGTCAGCAGAAATCATATACCCAAGAAATAGTAGCTAATATTAAGAGAGTTGATGCTTCCTCAGGGTGGTACAGTATAATGTTGTGTCTGTCACCTTCCCAACACTGAAACAAAGACCTGAGATAATTAATTTATAATGAACAAAGGTTTATTTTTGGTTAATAGTCTCAGAGATTCCAGTCCACGATCAGCTGGGCTGTTGCTTTCAGCATGTGGCGAGGCAGTACCACATGGTGAGAATGGGTAGAGCAGAGCTCCTTACATCATAGCAGAAGGGGAAGAAGTAGGGGCCAGGACCCCACAATTTCGAGGAGGCCACGCCCCCTGAGACCTAGCCCCGGCCCTTAAAGGTTCTATGTCTCCCAGTCATGCTTCCCTGGGGATCAAGTCTCCAATGCACTGGCTCTTGGGAAACACTGAGAGCCAAACTATAGCAAATGTCAAGACATTTTCAAGTCAGTCATCAGTAAGGTAGTTTAACTGTGGAAGATGTAGCATCAGCACAGTCTTCCAGGCTAGGTCACTTACTGGAGACACATCATTGGATGAGGGTGTTAGAATTTAAACTGTAACTTTTTATAGCTAGCTCTGCTATAAAGCCTGTGCTAACGTATACCTTAATACTATACAAAGGATGCTTTCAAAGCAAACTTAAGAATGTGTATAACTTACCTTTGACTATGAGTGCCAGTTTTGGTGGCACACACTTGAAATCCAAGCAATTAGGAGGCTGAGTCAGGAGGATCACAAGTTCAAACCCAGCCTAGGCAACTTAGCAACTAATTTCCCAAGACCCTGTGTCAAAATAAAACCAATGAAAACAGGGCTGGTGATGGAGTTCAGTGTGAAGGTTCTGGCTTTGATCCCGTATGCCACAAAAAGTGGGGAATATTGTATTACATAGTGCAGCCAGAGACGGCCTTCTTGCTCCTGGGAATGCTTAGGAAAACCTCCCGGTTGCTAGCCAAAAGAGGGCTTCTCCACACCTTCCGACGCTGTGGGGGTGCTAGTACTCCTAGCTGCCCTCAGAAGGGGCGCTGTGCTGAGACTGATGCTAGAGGTGTGGCACAGTTTTCTTTGAAGGCAACGGACCTGTCGTGTGATGCACACAAAGCATATCACGCGTTCGCAGACCTGCCACTCTCTTTGAGGAAGAAGTTAGTCTAGAGACACAGACACTGCACCGACATCCCAACCTTTGATACCTTCTAAATATGCTGAGTCCTGAACAACTAACTTACTCTCCTGCCTGCCTTCCAACTACTGGAGATTGAACCCGGGGTCTTCTCACTGAGATACCTCACCAGTTCTTCATTATTTTTCTTTTTTCAAAACAGGATCTCGTACCAGGTTGCTAACTTACCCAGGCCGGAGCTGAAACTGTGATCCTTCCTCTTGCCTCTGACTCCCAAACATTTTTTTTTTTTTTTGAGATTTTGAAGTTCAGTAGTGTGATTTAAAGTCTAGGGCCATTCAAGATTCTGGCACATCCAGTTTATCTTTCCTTGTATCATTCAGTAACTACCATAACGGGGCCGGAAACAGGCACAGGTGTTTAATTTCCGATTTAGGATTTTATATCTGAAATAAGCATCCTTGTCTACTATGTTTAGTGATTAAAATATTGTCCCCTTTATGTAGATTAGATGGCCATTGAATATTGTGATTTGTCATTTTGTTCCCTGTGGTATATGTGTTATTCTGTATTCTTGTAAGTTACACCCACTCAAACAAAAACAGTTTTTTGCTGTTAAGATTTATTATATATATGCAATCTGCCTTTCTCGGTGGCGAAGAAAATGTGGCAGAGAAGAGCCACATGCCACCACAGTGTGTAGTCACTCCTCATAAATGTGAATATTCTGGTAGACTCCATAATTTCAACAAATAAATGCTTATTGGTTCATTCTTCCAAAGCAAAGTCTCTCGCTGCCCTTTGAAATTACGTTGTTGGACTTACTGATGTTGAGACAGTTTTTAATATATCAGGTAAGCAAATTATCTGGCAGCAAAATATTAAGAACATTAGCATGGTATGTTAAAGTAAACTATACAGGAATGTATGAAATTATAAGTATGTGTGTAATAGACTGTGTGTATCCTTGGACACCAGAGAGAGCCTGAAGCTGTATAAATGGAAATGTTTACAGTGACTCTTAGTGGGATTTTGCTTAGTTCTGTCACTTGGGGTTTCCTGCAACTGCGCTGTCTAAGTGCAAACAGCCTTATTCCGTTCTTATTCCTGTCATCTAATGGGGTGAGAAGAGGCTGTGACTCAAGTACTCACGTTCAGATGAGTTATAAAATTATCCGCGTCTCTCCATTGTTACAGGTATGCAAATGTGTTGTGCCAAACGGTAATAAAGGCTTTTCTTTTCTGTTAAGTCTCTTTGCGTGCCAGGCACTGCAGTAAGAACTTGAAGTGATATATGGAACAGGTATTATTACTGCCATTATGCAAACGAGGAGGGAGCTCGGAGAGCTTCCGTCCCTGGGATCGCACAGCCAGGCAGTGACAGCTGAGACGCAGACTCAGGGGTCTGACTCCGAGCTCCGCTTTTGTGGTCTTTATCCCTTTTCCCGTAGACACCTTGTCTGTCATTAGGATGAAAAGGCCCGAGTGTGAGTGCGTGGTGGTTATGAAATGGAGCTTTAAAAAGCAAACGATCTCAGAGGTGCTGCCACTTTGTACCATCTTTCTCTGCTTCCTTGTTTTCCGGGAGGCTTTTCAGCTAGCCCAGAACCTTCCCAGGGGCCAGAGTCTCGTTGTCCTAGGAGCGGCCTTGGCGCCCCAGGAATTCGGGTAGGACTGTGGGAGTCTGTACACCTGTGCACTTCTCTCTGGCACTTCAAAGCATCTTTGCAGATTCTGAGAAACTGAGTCTGAGAATTTGCCTAGGGCTTGGGCGACATCTCAGGGAGGTGACTGTGCACCTTGGGCCATGGCCATACCGCCTACTTCCTCTTGACAAAAAGGCAGGAAAGCAGCGGACCTCTTCCAGCTGGTAGCATGTGCCCCGGAGGCTCTGGGAACCTGGCAGCGGAACTCGAGAGTGCAACAGGTTCGTCTTGCACCCCCCCGCAGACTTCCAAAGGCATCTCAAAAATGGTCTCTGGGGGCCGGAGGGTTAGCTCAGTGGTTCCGGTGCCTGCCTCGCAAGTGCAAGGTCCTGAGTTCGATCCCCGGTAACCACATATAATGCTGGGCGTGGAGACTCACGCCCACCAGCAATCAACACCGCATACCGCAATGCCGGGCGTGGTAGCTCATGCCTGTAATCCCAGCACTCAGGAGGCAGGGACAGGAGGATTGCTGAGTTCGCAGCGGCTTGCCTGGGCACCATAGTGAGCTCAGGGCCAACCTGAACCACAAAGCGAGACCCTGTCTCAAAAAGCTAAAAAAAAAATGGTCTCTGGGAATTGTGAACAAACCGAATCCTGAGCTGAGTCCCTGCTGGGGGGCGGATGCAGCGGCCTTTGCTGCTCTCCCTCAGCCTCCTCTGTCTGTCACCCTCCTCTGCCCAGGACTCAGGTGTCTTGGTCCTTTTGCACACTGGCGTTGGGCTTTCCATGTCCCAGACACCGAAGAGCTTCCCCCGGGGACCAGTGGTCCAGCCTCTCTACCAAGTCCACCTTCCACAGGACCCAGTTTTTGGTCACGGTAGGGAGTGGACTTTGGGGTATTCTGTGGTGGGAAAGCATGAGGTGCAGATTCTGGGGCCCTCTGGTTGTTTAATGACACCCTCAGTCAGCCCTGCGGTGGGCATGCAGGGTAAGAAGTTCGAAAAGACCCCCCCCCC
>PVIC010059402.1:0-10129 GCA_004025085.1 Thryonomys swinderianus | reverse complement strand
ACAGGGTCTCACTTTGTAGTTCAGGCTGGCCCTGAGCTCACTATGGTGCCCAGGCAAGCCGCCACAAACTCAGCAATCCTCCTGTCTCTGCCTCCCGAGTGCTGGGATTACAGGCGTGAGCCACCACGTCCGGCATTGTGGTATGCGGTGTTGATTGTTGGTGGGCGTGTCTCCACGCCCAGCATTCTATGTGGTTACCAGGGATCGAACTCAGGACCTTGAGCTTGCGAGGCAGGCGCCGCAACCACTGAGCTAACCCTCCGGCCCAATAGTTGAATTTTTAATTGTTTGTGTGAATGAGTTTTCAAGTCTGTTAATGAAGGAAAAAGAAACTGGAAAGATGATCAGTCCTATCAAAGATGAGAAGTCTTATGAGAGGCATTAGAAAGGTGTTTGACCTGACTGTGACTTCCACCTGTTCGGGGGGTGTTCTGGGTTGCCAGTGATAAATAGGAATGCTTGCTTCCAGTTTTGCATCCTGTTTCAGATTCTTGAAGGCTATGTGTTAAAATGGTTTTATCCAAATAAACCAGCAGTGTCAATTTTTAAAGTGGTTATTTTATCCTTTATTTATTTATTTTTTTGGAGACAGGGTCTCGCTTTGTAGTTCAGGCTAGCTCTGAGCTCACTATGTAGCCCAGGCAAGCCTCGAAGTCAGCAATCCTCCTGTCTCTGCCTCCCGAGTGCTGGGATGACAGGCGTGAGCCACCACGCCCGGCTGTCCTTCATATTTTTAAAGAAATACAGTCTCTTCAGCGTGTTTAGAAATCTGTAGTAACTTACTCCTTTTCACCTTTGCAGCACCTGATCACCTTCCTGCAGGAGCCTGGCCATGGAGGTGGTGCCAGCCGAGGTGAATAGCTTGCTTCCAGAGGAGATAATGGACACTGGGATAACATTAGTGGATGAGGATAGTATTGAGGCTGTTATTGTTTCATCCCCAATTCCCATGGAGACAGAACTGGAAGAAATTGTCAACATAAACTCTACTGGTGACTCTGCAGCCACGCCCATTTCCACGGAACCCATCACAGTGTACAGTAACCACACTAACCAAGTTGCAGTGAACACCACAGTTACTAAAGCAGATTCTAATACAGTGAAACCATCTTTTCCAAGTGGCCTTCAAAAACTTGGTGCTCAAACTCCTGTGACTATATCAGCCAATCAGATCATTTTAAACAAAGTATCACAGACATCTGATCTTAAACTTGTCAATCAGACCCTTAAGCCAGATGGACAGAAGTTAATTTTAACAACTTTGGGCAAGTCTGGTTCACCAATTGTTTTAGCACTACCCCATAGCCAACTACCCCAGGCTCAGAAAGTTACAACTCAGGCTCAGTCAGGAGATGTTAAATTGCCACCGCAGCAGATTAAAGTAGTTACCATTGGAGGGAGGCCAGAGGCGAAACCGGTCATTGGTGTCTCAGCATTGACCCCAGGAAGCCAGCTGATTAATCCTACAACCCAGCCCTCTGTGGTTCAGACCCAACAGTTAAAAACAGTACAGGTAAAAACAAAAACAAAAACAAAAGTGCAAACAAAAAAAGGGAGCTCATTAATTAAAGTGCATGTTTAAAAACATTAAACTGATTAATAGTTGTGTGTGTGTAGGGTTATTAACTGCATAGCTGTTATTGAATTCCTTGGAATGTCACTTTAAGGAATTGTGGAGTTTTCTGCTGTTTTTAAGTTTGATACGTCTAATGCTTATGAAGATTTTTGCCAGAAATCTTAGAAAAAACTTATTTTTTTGTTAAATTCCAAATGAGTGTACTTAAAGCCTTTTATTTGTTTTAAAATGCCTTTTGTTCTTGGTGGTACTTTGGTTACAGGGATATTTATTTCACTGCTATAAAGGTGGCAGACTTGCTGCAGGGCTGTCAGCCACGCGGACAAAATTGTTTGGTAACAGATGGCCACTGGCATGGGGAACTTTGCTTCTCTGAGAGGCCTTTTTCTAGAAGCAGTGGTAGCATGTACTGGCTCGCGTGTCTGTCCGTGGTCATCATTCACATGTGCAGTGTGAGAATAGCAGCCCTTAGGGAAGGATAAGATACAGTCTTCCGAGGTAGACCAGCTTTGCTACCTACCAGTTGTAGAACCTTGAGCAGATTTTCCCTGTCTTCAGTATAAGGTGGCTACTTAATCTTAATGCTTTCTAGTTCTTAAAACAAATCTTTCAAAATGGTATCTAATATTAGTATGAATAAGGCCCTAAGATAGAAGGTTGCCAGAAACATATAGTAAATGAATTCCAGCCCACTGCCTCTTTTGTTTGTTTTTGTTTTTTAATAGGATCTCATTATATAGTTCAGGTTTCCCTTAAACTCACAGTGATCTTCCTGCCTCAGCCTCCTGAGTGTAGGGATTATAGGCATGGACCACTGCCTACCTCTGCAATTTTTCATGCTGAATTAGTTTTCTGAAGCCATCACTAGTACTAGAAACACATTGATCACTTAGGACCAGAAAAAAGTGTTCCCTTTTTGAAAGAGAGATACCTTTCAGAGGAAAGGAGAAGGTGCGAGTTAAAATAGTAAAGGAAATGTGTAAGGAAGGTTTAGCAAGAGCCAGCTCCTCTCGGCTGATATTTACAAGCAATGTTTTGTTTACTGTCTTAACCAAGAATTAGAAACTTACTTTTCATGGGCTTCATATTTAAAAACTGCAAAGATTTTTTTTTTTTTTTGAGACAGGTTCTTGCTTTGTAGTTCAGGCTGGCCCTGAGCTCACTCTGTAGCCCAGTCAAGTCTCGAACTCAGCAATCCTCCTGTTTTTGCCTCCCGAGTGCTGGGATTATAGGCGTGAGCCACCACGCCCAGCTGCAAAGATTTTTTTAAACCTTGTGATTTGCCCATGTCCCTCTTCCACTGTTAAATATTGTTTTCTTATTCCTTGCTATTTCTCACTTCTCTGATTTTCTTTGTTTTTAACAAATTGTGAATGAGATTCATTCTCTTGAATGAGAACTGCTGTCACCGTCAAGCATCTTGTCCTCAGTTTGGAAATTTCAGGTTTACAGAGTGATGTGGTAAAATGGATCTTAATCATATTCATAGGAAGCTGATAAATCAGAATATCAGAAGGGAACAATAGCTGATCAGCAGACTGCACTTTAACTGATGGTGACGAAAGCATGTTCACTGTGAAGTTGTATCCAATCCAGAAAAACAATCAGCGTGTCATTGTTTCTTGCTAATGGGAATGGTGTAAACGCATTGATACCAATAAGGGGTACTTGTATCCAGTTTTCTTTTGTGAGTCCCTAAGTTCTGACAATAAAAAGAGACTAAAGTCAAATTCTTAGAACTTGTTTTATTGTTGTTACTTCTATAAACCCAATTCTGTCTTTCAGAAAACAATTAGTATTTATAAAAACAATAACAGAAAAGTCTATTTAGAACATTTTTTTACTTATCCAGTTATTTTTGGGCAGCTCAGACCTTTTTATCTTGTAACCAAGAAGCTTATAAATAAGTTCAGAAGCACTTTGAAAAAACTACAGTTCTTTATTTTTCTATTTTAGACACCAGAAGATTTGGTTTATTCTGTTTTGCTAGTATTTTTCCTAGATAAGCCTTATTGTTGTCTTAAGTTTAATCAGAGTATTGAGAAGGTAGAGTGGAAGAAAAAGACCCAGTTTCAAAAAAAGGAAAGATGGGGTATACTTCCACTTAGTCCCAGGTACAGAAACACCCTCACTGGTGTGCATTGTGTGTGAGAAGAGTAAAGAGCAGCAGTCTGGGACAGAATCCTTACTCTTAAACCTAACATAGTGAGGAAAATGATTTGCGTGGATTATTTCATGATATATTTTGCTACCAAATATGTAAATTTTTTTATTTTTGTCTTACTCTATTGACTTGATGAACTTGTTAAAATGATCCTTTATGCTTTGTTTTATTAATACAGTTTGTTCTAGGGTAATTGAAAATTCATAATGCAAAAAATTATGCTTCCTTAATGGAACTGGAATTTGATATTTTCAGCATACTAAAGAAATATAGCCATGGGCAAAATGAGGTTGTTTATTTGAATAATTAATATGCTTTTGGTTATAGTCTTAATATATTTTCCTTACTGGCTGGTATTCATTTAGTCATATAGTTGTGAAAATCTTTAAGCTTTAAATCTTAATTTTTATAGCTATGGTTGTTTTTGCTAGAAATATATTTCTAGGAAGACCAGTATCTCTGCTTCTCAGAATCATTAATAGTATATAGATAGTGAAAATTCCAATTTGAACTTTTGTCTTTAAACACTTGGAGAATGTTTTCCTTTTAGGTCTCTCTAAATTACATCAAGTTTCTAAAGTATAATGAATTTATCTCACTATCTTTGCAAGCTAGGTCTTATTTAATACATGAACAGATTGCTTATGGTGATTCCTGTTTTGCATATATTGTCAGTAATGTGTTCTAAATGTAAGAAAGTAATGTATTTTGAATGTAATATAATATGATATTTAACTTGTAATTTCATTACAAAGAACTGGTATTTATCTAATTCATGGTATGCTCCAACTTCGGATGTATTTCCATCATTCAAGTTGGTCATGTTTATTTATTTGACTGGCACTTATTTCTAATAGTAAATAGTATATCAAGGAACTCGGTGTTCCTATCTATCAAAAGTCAAAATATAATGTTCTTAAAATTGTATGATTTTAGGGCTGGGGACTTAGCTCAAGTGGTACTGCACCAACCTTGGATGCACAAGGGCCTGAGTTCAATCCCCGGTACCGCAAAAAAAAAAAAAGGAAAAAAAATTGTATGATTTTGATCATAGGTAAATTTCTGCTTCTGTCTTTTGAAAGAAGCTATGTCTTTGTATGTAGCACTAATTTCAATATAAAACCATTAATGTCTCTACCTTCCTTGACTTGTGGGAAATTTTAGTACAGGTCAACAGTGTGCCAGTATTTAACTACAGGTCAAAGATGAATAAGCTATAGATGCTCCTTCCCTTTCAAGAATTTAAACAGTATTTTAGTAAATAACATTACAGAGCCTTTAGTGTTATCATGGTCTTGTTCTACCAGTCTTGTCTCTCTGTATTCTAAGACTTTAACTTGTTCTGTTTTCCCCTTATCTAGTCCTGATATCTAAAGTTTAGAATTTAATCATAAGGCTGTCTTTGGTATGTATTTATATTTTGCATTCAGGGTCCAGGGTAATTGTATACAGACAATAACCTCATTTGCAGTATGTTAACTTTATTCCTTTGTGTTATTATTGAGGGTTTATTTGAAGAATATTGCTCCTCCTAGTGTTTTTTATTGAATATTAGACATTATTATTGTTAAATATTTGGTTTTTAGCGTATGCATATAAAATACTAAAATAAGGATGTATAATAAAATGCAAACGTATTAGTATCTGAAGACTTATGGATGTGATAACATTAATATTTTGATGAATAGCTGGATTGTGTTTTTAACATGACAGATATAATTTGTTAAATGAGCTGGTTTTTTATACTACCATGTATGAATATTTGTCTAAATTTAGTTCAGTAGTTGTTATATAGAAACAAATGGTCTTCATAGTTATTTATATGTTTCAGATTGCTAAGAAGCCTCGAACACCAACCTCTGGCCCAGTAATCACGAAGCTGATCTTTGCAAAACCAATTAATAGTAAAGCAGTTACAGGACAGACAACTCAAGTATCACCACCAGTCATTGCAGGTTATATTTCTTTACAGTTCATTAAGCCATATATTTACTTTCAGGTGTACAGAAGGCTATTCTGCTCCTGTAAGTTGTATGATAAGCCAGACTAACACTATTTCATAAGAATTGTCAAACTTTCCCAGCACTCGGGAGGCAGAGACAGGAGGATAGCTGAGTTTGAAGCTTGCCTAGGCTACATAGTGAGCTCAGAGCCAGCCTGAACTACAAAGTGAGACCCTGTCTCAAAAAAAAAAAAAGAATTGTCAAACTTAATAAATGAATGCCTCAGGAAAAATACCTCTTTCAAAATCACTCCATTACCGTAGTCTCTTTATTTTTTGGTAGAAATTTACCATTGATTTAGCATACTCTTCATAATTTCAGTAATACTAGTTACACTGAGATAATGTTTACTACATTCTGTTCTTAGCTTTTTACCTGTAAGGGACTTATCAGGCGCTTTCCCTTAATCAAGAGGGACTGAAACACCCCCGTTTTACCAGTGTAGAAAGGAGGCATTCTGCTAGTGAATAGCCAACTTGATCTTGGAACTCTGGCTGTTGTCTATGGAGCACTTGCACTGTGTCTAATAGATTTAGATTCATACATGTGTGAGTTTCATATTTCATAGTGTCTGTTTGAATTTTTGGTTTCAGTATTTTAATACACCCTATACAGAGTTATATAGGAATTGTCACAATGATAGGAGTTATTTAAGTGATGGCAAAATATTACTTTACTCGCACACTCTTTAATGTGTCTTAATAGTCTTTTATTACATACTTGAAAATTTGGCCTCTCCAGTACCTATACCATCTCCAAAATCTGTCCCGTTCTCTTTATTCATTGGCTTTCCTGCCATTATACTCCTACTAATCTAGCAGTTCTTTGATTTTGAAATCTCGGACCCATTGATTCTTCCACTTCCTTTTAGTGATCACCATTTATTGTACTTGACATGGATCAGTGGCCCATCATTACTGCTTCCCTGAGAAACACCTTGATATTTCTGTCTTTTCTGTGTTTCTGTTTGTTGGAGGTCAGTCCTCTTACTTTTCGCCTGGCAAGTAGCTTTGCAAGCAGTTCATCTCTTGTAGAGAAAAATCATTCAGCCAATGGTGCTAACATTGGTGTTTGTCACAAGATTATTTTTAATTTCCATTGTGCTAAAGGCTTACATGGAAGTAGTTCTGAATGGAAGAATTTGGATTGAGACTTTCAGATGCTTGGTAGCCATCCCTGGAATGTGATTCTTTTTTTTTTGAGACAGGGTCTCGCTACTTGTAGTTCAGGCTGGCTCTGAGCTCACTATGTAGCCCAGGCAAGCCTCGAACTCAGCAGTCCTCCTGCCTCTGCCTCCCGAGTGCTGGGATTACAGGCGTGAGCCACCATGCCTGGCGCTGTGGTATGCGGTATTGGTTGTTGGTGGGCGTGAGTCTCCACACCCAGCATTGTATGTGGTTACTGGGGATCGAATTCAGGACCTTGTGCTTGCGAGACAGGCGCCGGAACCACTGAGCTAGCCCTCCAGCCCATGGAATGTGTGTTCTTGATGGAGAGTGGCTAATCATCTGTAGCATACATATTGAAGCCCCTTAGGGAACTAAGAACCAAAAAAGCCAAAACAAAACTGAAGCTACTTGCTGGTACCTTTAATAAATTTACAGACATAGCAGCGGTCAAGTGAAGTTGGTGGCAGTAATTTGTCATTTTCCTGAGGTTTGGATTTTATGTAGGAAGCTGAGATGCTGAGTATCAAGATAATGGCCCTGGGCTTGGTGTTGCAGCTCACGCCTGTAATCACAGCGCTCAGGAGGCAGAGGCAAGAGGATCACCATGAGTTTGAGGCTAGTGTGGGCTACATAGTTCAGGGCCAGTCTGAATTACAAAGCACGACCCTGTCTCAAAAAAACAAAAATGATAATGACCCCAGAAGGTTGAGTGTACTCTCTCTTTTGGCCCTCAAGAGGGAATTGTGGGAATGGAAGAGGCAGAGGTCATGAGGGCTGTCACAGGAAGGTGATATGGCTCCAGAGGAATGAGGAGAGTGAATTTGGTGCTGTTCAGTAAGTAGACTGCAGTTGGCACTAAAGTGAGCAGACTTTCAAGTACTGATGGACTAAAGCCACTAATGCCCTGGGAAGTTTTGAAGTGGTAGAGGAAATTAACCACCCCCCCCCAAAAAAAAAGTCTCAATGCGAACACTTTTTCCTACTTTACCTTAGGTTGAGTCTGGGAAGTTCCTTAGAATTTTTATTTCTTATATATGTTGTATTATAGGCAAATCATTTGTATTTACAGAAATGTGTAAATGATTTGGGATGGGGGTACTTGGGATTGAACCTGAAACCTCATGCATGCTAGGCAAGTACTCTACTAATGAGCTCCAGCCCCTGAATGCATTTTGGGTTATGTCAGGAGGTCACCGTGACTGTCAGGGATGATCATAGATGTCATTATATGGTCTCTGGGACTTTTATAATGCATTGCAGACCCACCAACCTCACTTTTGATGGCACACAGACTTAGTAGCCCTACCAAAATGAATAAGATAGACTTTATTAAATTTCATGATAATAAGCATTGAATTCAGTTTGGAGAGATAATCTCTCCTTTTAAATAGTTCTAAATGGCCTTTTAAAACTTGTATCAGCCAACTCTGGCATGGTGGCACATATCTGTCAACCCAGTACTCTTGGATGATGCAGGAAGATCGCAAGTGTGAGTCTAGCATGGGAAACTTTTAAAAATTTTATAAATTTCGGGGCCAGAGGGTTAGCTCAGTGGTTCCGGCGCCTGCCTTGCAAGCACAAGGTCCTGAGTTCGATCCCCGGTAACCACATATAATGATGGGTGTGGAGACTCTCGCCTACCAACAATCAACACCGCATACCACAATGCTGGGCGTGGTGGCTCACGCCTGTAATCCCAGCACTCGGGAGGCAGAGGCAGGAGGATTGCTGAGTTCGCGGCAGCTTGTCTGAGCTCCATAGTGAGCTCAGGGCCAGCCTGAACTACAAAGCGAGACCCTGTCTCAAAAAAAAAAAAAAAATTTATAAATTTCAAAAAGTGCTGGTTTGGGGCTGGAAATTGAACTTAGTAGTTCCAGGGCCTGCCTAGCAAGCACAGGGTCCCTGGTTGGATTCTGGGAACCACATACAACAATACTGGGAATGGTGGCTCACACCCACCAGCAATCAGTACCACATACCACAGTGTGGGGCATGGTGGCTCACACCTGTAATCCCAGCATTAGGGACAAGAGGATTGCTGGGTTTGAGCCTTGCCTGGGCTACATAGTGAGCTCAGGGCCAACCTGAACTACAAAGCAAGATCCTGTCTCAAAAAAAAAAAAAAAAAACCAAAACAGTGCTGGGGTTGTAGCTCAGTATAAAGGCTCTGGGTTCCATCCAGTATTCTTTTTCAAAAATCATAAAAACCAAATTACAAGCCACCAACACAGCTGTCCTATTGAGTTACATAGCAAGTTCCATCATTTTATATTACAACTATGCTCTTACAAAAAACTTTTGAGTTTGTTTTTAAATTTGGGGGCTTGCTGGGTGTGGTGGTTCATGCCTGTAATCCCAGCACTCGGGAGGCAGAAGCAGGAGGATTGCTGGGTTTGAGGCTTGCCTGGGCTACATAGTGAGCTCAGAGCCAACCTGAACTACAAAGCGAGACCCTGTCTCAAAAAAAAAAAAAAAGATGGGGGTGGGCTTCCGATTGAAGTTAACGGATATCTTCTATTTTTCAGTCAAGATAAACCTTTATATTTCTAAAATACAAATCTGATTTTCATTGTCACATCTTAACATTTTCTTGGGCTCCATCCATCAGGATTAAGTTCAAATGCCAGTGCTTTCTTAGCATCAAAGCATTTATGATCTGTGGTCTACCATTTTCATTCTCCCATCAGCTCTAAACCTCCTGAGTGAACTTATTTTAAGAGCTCACCAAATGATCCATTGTCTTAAGATTTAGGGAATTGGCTGTTCCTTTTATCTGGAATGCTTTTCTTTGCTGTGCCTCTTGGCTAAACTCATCTATTTTATCTTTTGGATTAGAAGGTTTGGCTCCTAGGTTTAGTCAGGTACTCTATTTTTAACCATTTTCTATGCATTCCCTTAAAACTTGAGTTTGTCTATCAAGTACTTTTCTTCAAACTTTTATTAAATTTCACACTGGCTCTTGATTTGTTCATTAGTCATACTGCATTTTAACACATAGCTTCCTTACCTATCTTCAGTACTGCACTTAGGATTTTTCTTCCTCCCTCCCTTCCCCTCCCCTCCCCTCCCTTTCCTTTTCCTTTTCCTTTCTTTTTTTCTTTTGCCTTTTTGAGACAAATCTTGCTGTTGCTATGCTCTCCCTCTCATATATGGGAATTAATAGGCATGCATCACCACATTTTGTTTTGTGATTTGTCTTGCTCTCATGCTCTCTCTC
>PVIC010059401.1:0-10130 GCA_004025085.1 Thryonomys swinderianus | reverse complement strand
GTGAAATGTAATTTTTAAGACGTAGCCTGGAGGCTGGAGTTGCTCAATGCCTTCCAGAAAGACCAAGGGAGAAAAGGTAAAAAACTAAAAAGGGCTAAGACTTCCCATTTTAATTATTCCCTCTACTTTAATAAATAGAATGACAGTGGTTATGTAAGGCTCATCACTTGAATCCCCATAATGCAAGGCTATGTGATAAAAATTATGGTTACACAAATATACTTGTGAACAGTCATCATCAACCCATCACTTCTGTCACACCTGCCTCAGGAAACCCTGTTTGCACTGATCTCCTAGTGGGTGTCTGTGAGATACAATAAACTCCTGATGGGGCAGTGCAAACTGGGCAAATCTATTACAAAGTCAAATTTCAAATCTTGCAAAAGATGGAGAAAGTCCATGGTGGTGAAGAGAATGAAGACAGTAACTCAAATTATGGCAAGCTTTTAGAACTAGTGACATGATCAAGGGAGGGGTAACAATGGGAAAAAGAGATAAGATAGTGATACACTAAGAGAGAAATCTAGGTATCAGACAATTATTAGGAGCCCTTAGAAAGCTTCACAAAACTCTTGTGTTGTTGTTTTTTTGTTTTTTAGACAGGGTCTCACTTTGTAATTCAGGCTGGCCCTGAGCTCACTATGTAACCTAGGCAAGCCTCCAACTCAGCAATCCTTCTGCCTCTGCCTCCCGAGTGCTGGGATTACAGGCATGAGCCACCACGCCCAGCACTGTGGTATGTGGTACTCATTGCTGGTGGGCATGAGTCACCACACCTGGTATTGTTGTATGTGTTTACTAGGGATTGAACCAGGGACCTTGCGCTTGCTAGGCAGGTGGCAGAACCACTGAGCTAAATCTCCGGCCCTCTTGAGTACTTTAAAAAAAAAATGTCTGTAATATGTTTGGCCATAAAAGTAAAATATTGCATGAAACAAAGGATATAATGCTGTTATACAATCATTTTGATAAAAATTTCCAGAAAAACAAGCATAACACAAACCCAAACCTAGTATTAGGAAGGAAATTTTAAAGATCAGAGAAGAAATTAACAAGATTGAAACAATCTCCCACAAAGAATTAATAAATCAAGGAGCTTGTTTTACAAAAGAACAAATGAGATAACCGATCTTATAAAAAATGAGAGAAGGACCAGAGATTTAGCTCAGAGCTTCTAGTGCCTGCCTAGCAAGCACAAGGTCCCTGGTTCAATCCCCAGTAACCATGTACAACAATACCGGGAATGGTGACTCATGCCTGTAATTCCAACACTTAGGAGGCAAAGGCAGGAGGAATGCTGAGTTTTAGTTTTGCCTGGGCTACATAGTGAGCTCAGGGCCAGCCTGAATGACAAAGTGAGACCTTGTCAAAAAAAAGAAAAAAGAAAAAAGAAAAGAAAAGAAAGGACCCAAATAAATGCAATTAGAAATGAAAAGGTGAAAAGTGAAATCACAACAGATATGGCCAAAATCCAGAAGATTATTAGCAAGCAGATAGCAACTTGTATATCATTAAATTGGAGAAAAAAATACTAAAGGGATAGATTCCTAGACACATTTGAATTTTAAAGTGAACTGAGAAAATATAAAAGCCCAGCATTAATCCAAAAACAGGCAGTGAAATTAGGGCAAAGCAAACAAAGTACCAAAACCAAAAATACAAAACAAACCTCAACCCTACCAACTAAGAAAAGTCCAAGTCCAAGTGGATTCATTGTTAAATTCTATCAGAAGTTTAAGAGGGATCTAACACCAGTACTGCCCAAGCTCTTTAATGAAACTGAAAGAGAAGCATAACTCCCAAAGTCATTCCTGGAAGTTAGCATTACCCTCATTCCAAAACCAGACAAAGATGCAACCAGAAAAGACAAATATGGCCCAATCTCTTTATGAATATATACGCACAAATCTTCAAAATAGTGGCCAACAGAATGCAACAAATCATCAAAAAGTCCCTACATTAGCCAGGCATAGTAGTTCATGCCTGTAATCCCAGCACTTGGGAGGCAGAGGCATGAGGATTATCATGGGTTCAAGTCTTGCCTGGACTACATAGTGAGCTCAAAGGCAGCCTGAACTACAAAGCAAGATCCTGTCTCAAAAAACTACAAAAAAAGAAATCCCTACATTGTGGGCAAGTAGGCTTCAGCTCAGGGATACAAGTTTGAGTAAACAGTTGTGTTAAAACTTATACCTAAATAGCCCCCAAAACATCAAAGACTCATAAATCAGGCTCTTGGGAGGTGAGTGGATCATGGGTGTGTGATACTGGATTAGTCAACTGATGGGTTTATAACTGGATGTGACACTGGGAAGTGAAGCCTGGTGGGAAGAAGTGGGTCATGGAGCATGACCTGGAATGGTATGCATCCCTCTTCCTCCCTAATGGCACTCTGCTTCCTTTCTACCATGCCACGGACTGTTTGTCTTTTGCCATGCTGCCCTGCTTTGGAAACAGCCAACTATGGACTGAAGACTCCAACAACTGTGACCTAAACAAGCCCTTCCCTCTTTAAACTGTCAGTGTCACGTATTTTGTCACAGAAACAAGAAAGTAACTAAGACAATATACAATAAATATACATAATAATACATATTAATATATATGTGGTATATGATATATTAATATATAATATAATTAATATAATATATAATACATAATACATATTATATTAATACAATAAACAGAAGCAAGGACAAAAATCACAGGATTATATCAATAGATGTGGAAGAAACTTTTATGAAATCCAATATTCATTCATGATAAAAAACTCAAAGAAAATAGGTATAGAAGGATCTAATCTGAATCTGATAAAAGCTATTTATGACAAACCTACTGCCAACATATTAACAAGGCAAAACTGAGAGCTTTTCTTCTAAAATCAAGAATAAAATGAGAATATTCATTCACTCTCACGACTCCTATTCAATATAAGCCTTAAAACATTAGCAAGACCAATCCTGGGTTACAAGAGCAGAGCAGGTGGAATCGAACCCTACAGTCCCAGATTTGAAGTTGTATTACAAAACTATAGTGATAAAAGCAGCACAGCACTGGCACAAAAACAGATCAGTGGGACAGAATAGAGGATGCAGAAACTGCCCTAGGAACCCTGGGCTATCTGATCTTTGACAAAGGGGCCAAAATCTCCCTGGAAGAGAGATGACCTCTTAATAAATGGGGGTGGAGAAACTGACTTTCCACATACAGATGCTGAATCTAGACTCATACCTCTCACTGTTGTGTTAAGCTAACATCAAAATGGAAGGAGAAGGGAATGAAAAAAGATCTAAATGTTAAAACAGAGACAATCTGCTGGAAGATAAAAATAGGTAAAATTCATGAAGCCATAGGTATGGTCAAAGACTTTCTTAATAGAATTTTAGTTCCACAGGAAATAGTGTAAAAAATCAACAAATGGACTCATACCAAATTAGGAACTTTTTGTGTGTGTGGTGCCAGGGATTAAACTTGAGCCCTTGTGCTTAAAAGGTAAGCATAATACCACTGAACTAAATCCCTGGCCCATACATTACAAACTTTCTGAAGCAAAAGAAACAACAAAGTGAAGAGACAACCTATAGAATGGGAAAGCTATTCCTAGAAACCTATAGAATATCCAGTTATTCCTTGGACAGAGGAGTAATATCTAGAATATATAAAGAACTCAAAAAGATTTGACTGCAAATAAAATACCCTATCAAAATATGAGCAACTGAATCCCAGCACTCGGGAGGCAGAGACAGGAGGATTGCTGAGTTCAAGGCTTGCCTGGGCTACATAGTGAGCTCAGGGCCAGCCTGAACTACAAAGCGAGACCCTGTCTCAAAAAAAAATGAGCAACTGAAATAGACATTCTTCAGAAGAAAAGAAATGTTCAGGATTGTGGGCCACTAGAGAAATGCAAATTGACATAGCACTGAGATTCCATCTTATCCTAGAAAGAGCAGCTATCACAAAGAAATCAAATAATAACAAATCCTGGCAAAGCTGCATTTGGGGGAGGGTACTTCTACATTGTTGGTGGGAATGCAAACTAGTATAACCACTATGGAAATCAGTATGGAGATTCCTCAATATACTAAAACTAGAATTTCCATTTGACCCAGTTGTTCCCTTTCTTGTTATCTTCCAAAAAGGGTTAAAGATGTTATAGTGATATGTGCATAACCATGTTTATAGTGGCACAATTCATAATAGGTAAATCTTGGAAGAAGCCTATGTGTCCATAAAAAGATGAATGGATAAAGAAAATATGGTATTTACACAAAATGGAGTACTGTTCTGGCACAAAGAAGGATAAACTTGAGTTATGTGGAAAAATGAATGCATCTTGAGACTATTGTTAAGTGAAATGCACCAGACATATACACTTAAGTTATCTGAAGGTTTCTCTTACATGAGAAATTTAAAGTATAAAGAACAAAGTTTAAAAATAATAGGAAGTAGGGCCGGAGATTTAGCTCAGTGGTTCCAGCGCCTGCCTTGCAAGTGCAAGGTCCTGAGTTCAATCCCGGTAACCACATAGAATGCTGGGTGTGGTGACTCACGCCCACCACCAATCAATACCACATACCACAGTGCCGGGCGTGGTGGCTCACGCCTGTAATCTCAGCACTCGGGAGGCAGAGACAGGAGGATTGCTGAGTTCGAGGTTTGCCTGGGCTACATAGTGAGCTCAGGGCCAGCCTGAACTAGAAAGCGAGACCCTGTCTCAAAAAAACAAAAAAGAAAAAAAAAATTCCTGAAATGATTTATTTCTTTATCCACACTAGGAATGAATGCATGTTTGTAATTATAATTTAAATTGTTTTAAATATCAGATTTAGAAGCTTAATTTTATAACTTTGAGTTTTATTTTTCAAGCTCAACCCCCAATCAAACCCTTTTCCCCTGAGCTGGATAAAATTGTCTTTTAGACAGTTTCTCATTAAGTGTTCATCCTACAGTGATTAAATAATGAAGGCGTTCTGCTCCTAACAGCCCAGGGTAACCTTCATTCTTTGCAGAAGGATTTCTAGCTGGCTTCACCACACTCAGCTTCAGCTTCAGAGGAGGCACTTGACTTATATCTGCATGACGAGTCACTCAAGGAAATCTCCAGAACAAAGCATGCCTCCGTTCCAGAGGCAACTTTGCATCCCCTGCATTTTAAGTTGTCTTAATTTGTATTTTCTGTGCCTGGAAACCAAAACTGTCATAGTGCAATAAATACCAGGCCCTTGTCACCCTGTTGGAGGCACCTGCCTGGTCCATCTGTGCCCCTGTGGGAGGATGATAGCAGCTCGCACCGCTGACAGCTGAGTTTCTCAGAGGGGCTCAGCCTGGCCTGAGAGGCTCCCTCCACCTCGGTTCTGAAGAACAATCTAGAGCTTTACAGGCGGTGAGCTGGGCAGAGGCAGCAGAGGAGACGTCCCCCAAGTCTCTGAACCCCACCTCCCTCCATCAGCACCAGCTGCTCAGATGCTTGCAGTTCTCTGTTAAGAGAAAACGGTGTAAGAGCTGCCCGCCTACCCTAGTTCCGCTGAGCTTCTTTGTGCTTCATCATCCTACACTGGTGTTTCCTCCGACTCCCTTCCCTCTACCACCTCTTCCCACACCTCAGCCCATCTCTGAAGACCCAGACCAACTTTGGCTTTTTCCCGGGGATGGAATGAGGTGGGGTGCTCTTCGTCAGCCTCCCAAAGGCTAGAGTGTTTCCAGCCATCTAAAAGGCTCCTCTGGCCAATTGTGTGACCTTCTCCATCGCTGGGAGTTCCTTTGTAATTCGAATTTGCAAGACAAAAGGCAGAGATGAAGGCAGAATCTCAGATCACAGCCAAGTATGCAATAAAAAAGGCCTTTTCATTTTAGTAAACCATTCTTCATTCTAATAGTGTATTGCCACAGCCACCTCTATGTGTGTGTGTGTGTTTATTTGTATGTAGAAGGTCTTTGTGACAATTTTGATTGCTGACTTGATTGGATTCGGTGACATCTACAATATGAAGAAAGCACACTTCTGGGTGTGGTTGTGAGGTTGTTTCCATAGCCGACTGGCACGTGGACTGGCATGTTGGTAAGCAAAGTGGGGAGGGGAAAACCACCCTAAATTATGTGGTACTATCCAATAGTCTTCTGGCCCTAATGGGGCTAGGTCAGAAGGGCAAAGCCTACCAGGTCATGCACGCTTGGTGCTGCTTGTGTAAGTATGTGTCTTCTTGCTGCCATCAACAATAGACTTCAGCTCTGTCAGTCTCTCAGCATGGAATTGTCACCAGGAAGCCGCGTCCTGGTGCAGTGGAACCACGTCTTCTCTTCCTTGGTCCTCAGTTCTTGGAGACATGATGAAAGAACTCAGTCAAAACACATAGGCTATGCAGAAATATAGGCAAAGTTTACTATAAAGTAGAAAGTTACACCTTCCAGTGAGAAGGTGAGCAGTACCATGAGGGCATCTTCCCGGAGTCTAGATACCTTTTTATGCACACAAAAGTTACTCTGAGGGTTCGTGGAACTATGGTGATTATGTTGCTTCCCGGCAATTCTCTTAGGGGTGACTGGGGTGTCGATATTTCAAAAATGTCTTCCTTGTTCCTCTCAAGCTGTCATTGTTCCCTCGGGATCTTTAATCATATAAGAGTCTAAAGCAAATCTTGGCCCAATGAAGGAGGATCTTTAAAGAATGCTCCCTTTTCTGATTGCGCTGGGTATTGTGTGGCACCAGGAATGCTGGGTGCCTTATTGTAGAAATATGTATATAGCCAGGTGACCAGCTATCTGAAGGAATCCACAAAATGTATAACCTTAAAATGTCATTGTGCATCATAGAGTCACTTTAGGTCTGAGACCTAACACATGATTATAAACGTATTTTATATTGAAGTCTTTCTGTGGTTACCTGGCAATGCACGTCCCAGCCTGCTAATGTCTATCAGCCTAATCAAATCACCAGTGATTCTTTACGGAGCTTCCAGGCCTCGAGCTCTGGCCTGAGCCAGCATCATTGGTCAAATTTCCTTTTGTGATTACATATATTCCACTAGTTCTGTTCTTCTGGAAAACACTGATCTCTAATGTGGTTCTTCTGTCCATACCAGTGTCCCAGGTCACTACTGTTGAGTCCCATCTTGGCTGCTGACCCAAGGCCCGGTCAGATCAGACTGCCTCTTCACTAGTTCTGATCTCTTTGGATGACCTGGCCTCCTGCACTTTTCTATGATCTCACAGGCTTTAGATCTGGGTATACCAGATGACTGCTGCTCCTGTCCATGCCAGTGCCCCATTCCTTCTTCGTTTTGCTATTTGGTGCCTAAAGAAGGGCAAAGGTGTTCTTTCTCTGCAACCCTTGAATCTTCTTTGTAATTCTTTCATTCTCTGTCCTCTAAGAGGCAATAGAGATATGGATGCTTCTCAGGGATCCACTGCCGAGTCCTCTCATTCTCCCTCTGCTCTTCTTGTCTATGCTCCAGTTTAGGGACTAGATGTCATCTCAAGATGAAGTCCACCAAGTCTTCTGTGTCTTTGAAAGGACTTAGCTCTTGAATCTCAAAATCCAAACACTTGTTTGGGTTGTGGTGGTGCATATCTCCAATCCAAGCACTTGGGAGGCTAAGACAGGAAAATCGTGCATCTGAGAGCCGCCTGTAAGACCCTGTCACAAGACAAAAGCAAAAAATAAAGTGAAAAAGGCCGAGCATGTGGCATCACGGTAGAGCACTTACCTAACATGTGGAAGGCTCTAGATTTGATCCACAGCACTGAATAAAATGCAAACACTTGGATCTTGGGTGTTCTAGTTTCATCAGGTCACCCCCCCCCCCCGCTTGAGACAGAAACACCCCATGCCCTGCTGCCACTTGTGGGAGAGTCGTGATGCAACAGACACGAGTGCTTCTGTCAGCTTCTTGCCCCACATACAACAAATGGGCGCAACATGTGCCTCTCTAATTGCACAGAGACAGACACATACTGGATGGAGCAGAGCTGGTGCTCCATGAGCCCAAGAGCGCTGGCGTCATACTTCAGAGCACCCCATTCTGTTGCACATTTAGATATATTGGTGTATGTCCCCAGCCCAGCTTAAGAGTAGGTGCTTTCTCTCTTTTTTAAGTACAGTCATTTGGCAGTGTTAGTCTTCTGTGAACATTCTTCTCTAAAAGGCTCTCAGCTTGTTGTGTGAGTAGTTAAGTTTATTCAACATATAAATCTCTTAAAACCCATGCACTTAAATATTTGTGGTTATGCGGGATATTATCAGTGTCAGGGATGGGCAGAATTAGAGGCATTTGGGGTCATTTTACTTTCTTTAAAACTTCTCCAAACATTTTAGGTTTGGCAAAATCTGAATTGCATTTTGCCAAACCCCTGTGACTGTAATTTGTAAACCCCTGTGTATTTTCAGGGAAATGTAGTCCATATGTTTCTGATTGATTTACACTTAACTCATCTAAACGTTGTTTTGCTAGTGTTATTTGATGTCCAAAGGGCCTCAGAGTCTGTTTACATCTGTCTAAGCTGCTTTCTTCCCCCTTGAGACTCAGGAAGATCTGTATTGCCAAGAATAAACTAAGTGGAATACTACACCGCCTCTCCCAGTCCCCACACCCAAGTTTGGATCACATTTGAGTTGAATCTGAAATAAAGATCCGAGGAAGTTGAAGTGAGCTTTGAACTTGACCAAACGCTACTCCACACTTCACCAAAAGGAACCGAAGCCCAAGGCTTCCCATGGGACTGTGACAAGCAACACCAGTCTGGAGACCACCCGCCAGGCAACCAGCTTCCCAGGATGGCCCCTTCCTCAACTGCCCGGACTTTTAGTCACTACGGGCCAACTGTCCTGAGGCATGGTCCCTTCCTCGCCATCTTTATCCACGTTTCTTTGAGAAGAGCAGAATAGCTTTGCTATGGTGAGCAAAAACTTGCTTTCTTGTGAGATCTGGATCACAGTCGCGATCCAAAACAAAGGAACTTAGAGCTCATGCCCTAGACCAGTGAACATTAATTCCACACAGTCTGCATTTGTCTTGCGAACGAGTCTGCAGTTACCAAGCCACAGGCACATAAAGCCATCTTGCTGTCTGACACCGAAAGGAGCATCTGTGCTGGCCAAAGGAGCGAGGCTATTGGCTCAGTGCGCTCCTTGCCAGTGAGAGAGGCTAAGAGTGTGGCCTGCATTTAGATGATGCTACTCAAATTTGAAAAATGAAAACTAATTCATTATGGAGAGAAATGGCCATGTGCAGGGCCTGTACCATGGGAACCCGCCGCCATGCTCAGACTGATCCCCAGCTTTCTGGGGTGGGTCCATAGCTGCAGTTGAGGGCAAAGATGTGGGAACCTGGGTTAACATGTCCACGTTAATCTCCGGTGCTGGGACAAGTCGCTGTGCTTGCAAACCTCACTTTGAAACTGAGCGCTGAAGGTACTGTCACAGGCTCCCTGAGCTGGGCCCGTGCATGCGACCGGACGAGGAGAGGTGAGCAGCCAGTGTCTCCTGCCTCCGGAATGTCCCTTCCTCGTTGCCCTACTTTCTCTGCACAGCACCGCGATGTGAAGCTGGCAGCCTGCACTGAGGATGGAGAAATACCTGACCTCACTCACTCACCACCTCGGTCCTCAAGTCTCCTTTCACAGGGTCTCAAAGAGAAACCTTTTCTCATCCTGGTATCAGAAGTAACTCAGCTTCTCCCAAGGACTTGTTTTTAACCTCGTCCTTATCTTGCTTTTCTCTCCGTGTTATGGCTTGTACTTAGATATTCCCCCAAAGACTCATTTGGTCCTAGGTGGGGCTTTTTCAAAGGTGACTGAATCTGGAGTGTGTGATTAATTCATGGTGCAATGTGAGGATGAAGGGTGCCGAGATGAAGGGTGTGTGATTACTAAATCAGCCCGCTGATTACCTTGGCACACGTCCTAATCCCAATAGCCTAGCTAGAATATAAAATGGGCAGAAAAAAACTGCTAAGGTGTCTTGCTTGCTTTGCTACATTCTGCCAGCCATGAACTGTTTCTCCTCTGCAGTGTCTGACTGTCATGTGCCACCCTGCCTTGGAGCCAGCCGATTAGGGACTGTGAGCAAAATAACTTTCCCTCCCTTAATTTTGTTTTCTTTCTCTCTTCTCCATCCCTCCCTCCCTCCCTCCCTC